>JAVJIF010024777.1:0-57596 GCA_038442645.1 Agave tequilana | reverse complement strand
TATAATCGTCCCCTTTGAAGATATAGAAACAGATTGAACCGAATCTGTTTGAATCTGGAAAGTAGCCTTGCTGCGAGGCTATAATAGCTTCCGCGGAGCTAGAAATGGCAAATCGGTTGATCTTTCCGATATGTTATGATCCTTTCCATATCGTTGATTGATTCTCCTTGATCCACTTACTCGTTTTAAGAGAGTCAAGAGATTGTGGCAATCACCTGCCATATTTGAATCCTGATTGGATTTGATTAGATTGAATCCGATCTCATCAGGAGATTTGATTGGTCAAAGGTTGACCATAGCAGGCTGATGGCGGAGCTGCCCTTTGAGGCTCATAGCGGAGCTAGAGGCAATTCCTGCGAAGTCCGAAAAGAGGGTCTTCGGCGAAGTCCGAAAAGAGGGTTTTCGGCGAAGCTATCAGTTAGCTTCCTGGCGGTGCTCTGGATGATGTTAGCCTCTCAAGCGAGGCTATCTCCTTGGGCTAATGTAATGCTAAATGCTAGCATTTTGACCTGCTGAGGTCTGTTTAGAAACAATCCGGGTTCACTGTTCTGCTTGCTGGATCAGTGGAGTCCATCGCTTCCTTGTCCCTTGGAGGTGGGTGAAAACTGGTCTTCAGCTCGTCTGTCCTTGTCTTTGTAAATGTCAACAAGTTTAGACATCGTTCGGACCAATGAGAATCTTGTCTTTTTTAAGTGTCACAACTTACCTTCATCTTCTTCCTCTCCATCTCCATGGAAACCACCACAAACTCAAAACTCCATCAAAGCTTCCACCTTCTCTTACCTCTCCAAAAATACCACCACCATCAAAATCCTTCACCAAACCACCATCCACTCCATCACCTTGTGAAGGCCGGTCCCTCCTTTTGGATTGGGGCCGCGTTCTTCTTCGTTGGCAAGACTTAGGACCGGTCCCTCCTTTTGGATTGGGCCGCGTTCTTCTCCGTTGGCAAGACTTAGGGCCGGTACCCCCCTTTTGGATTGGGGCCGAACTTCCCTTAGTCGGGTCGATATGTATTTCACTTCCACCATTTAATGGTTTGGATTTGGAGTTTGGACCATCCCTGTCGGTTAAAACGCGGAGTTTATCTCTCTGCGTCTAAGCCACCCCTTAACGCGACCTTCGCGTTATTGTATCGATGCAACGCGGAAACCATAACCGCGTTTGTGTCCCTATCATGTCAACACGACGCGAAGCTAAGTGCCCGCGTCTGTGTTCTGTCCTTGTTGGCGTGACGCGGAGTTTTATCCTCGCGTCCGCATTCTCATGCCCTGACTTAAACGCAGGCCTCGAGCCTTGCATTTGTGGCATCTATGCGATGCGAACCCCCGTCTGCTGTTCCCGCGTTTGCCATTCTTGCAACGCGAACCCCGCGTCTGCTATTCCCGCGTCTGGTACTTTCCGCGACGCGATCCCCGCGTCTGTGATTCTCGCATCTGCTAGTCCTGCAACGCGACTCCCGCGTCAGCTATTCCCGCGTCTGAGATTCCGCGTCTGTAATTCTCGCGACGCTAACTCCCGCGTCTGCGAACCCTCGCGTTTCACCCTCAAAACCGCGTCTCCATGTGCACTCTCTCCTTCCATAATTATGGCGCGTCCCGAGTTCCGTGGATTTCAGACCTTTCGGCTTCCTGGTGATTTAGGCGAGTGTTCTCACTCGCTACCCTCTTGCTTTCCTATTTTCATTGGTTATGCGAGTATCCTCACTTTCGCCTCCATTTGGGCTTCCCCACTTTATTGGGTTGATATGTATTTTATTCCATGTTTATATGTACTAACTGCTTTGCATGGCCAACCCTTGTGGTCGATTGGACTCTGGGTTCCTGCTCACTCCTGGGATGGCTGGTAGCCACCGTGAGTGCGTTTAGACCCCGAGCGTACTCTGACCCTTTCAGCCTCCGGTCCCTCACTATCTCGAAAGGGAAGTAAGTTTGGACCGTCAGGTTTCTCAGTTCCATCTGGTTAAGCATACTTAGCGCTCAACGCTTTATACACTAAATTCGTCTAGGCAGTTTGTTACCGGATTGTCCACTCAAACGAGTTGTCCCGGTAACCTCGCCAAGCATATTAGTGTCTAAACCCTGTTCGCTACTGGTGCCTCCAGCTTGCTCACCTACTATATCACATGCCATGTATTTACTTGAATATCACACTTTCCATGTCATTACTTTACACTTGTTTATATCACTGACCACCATACGTGCTACTATTTGGCAAGACCCCTTGTTATGACATGACTTGCCACCGGATTAATATCAATCTCTTGACATGATTGTTACCTGTCAATATCATCATCCTGTCATGCTATCACTTGACACCCAGCATGACCTACTTGACTTGTGATTATCACCATTACGGGAACCTGCCTTGTTATCCTGTACTATGTACAGTGACCTGTTATCTTGTATGGAACTAAGTGCCACACGGAGCAAAGTGCCACACCACATCTGTGGTGGGGCCACCGCTTGAATCTGTGGGGGCCACCTCTAGAATCCATCCCCTCAGAACAAGTGCCACCACCATACTCGGTGGGGGCCACCTCTTGAATCTGTAGGGGCCATCTCCTGTTATTCCCGTAAATTGATAATTACTTAATAATCCTAAAAAGGATCAACTTGCATTGGGTCGGGGGAAACTCGCGGCTATCAATATGTGTTCGTGTTTACAGTGGTATTAGGCATGTTGTGCAACTAAAACTTCCGGTCTGACCTGTGGGCCTCCAGGGGACCGAGGGGAGCTGGCTCCCTCATTCTGGTACCATCATGATAAGGGCATACATAAGTCCCTCCTGTTAGCCTTGCGGCTGTTCCGTCACCAAGCAACGGAACAATCCTGGACCGTGGTCCCGGGCATGTACGGGACACACTGTAAACATAGTTCGTTGATACCCCCGCTGGTTTTCAATAACAACCTTGCCTTACTAGGATATGGATCTATTGTGCTGGGACGCTAGTTCACATAGCTAGATATCAGGGTAAGACGAGTAATAATAATAGACTCCTGTTAAGATTCCTGTTATGACTCCTGCTATGATTTCTGTTATCCTTGATATGTACTCTTGTTATGACTATTGTGCAACTTTGATTCTATACGCTGGATTACGGTGGCATGAGATGAAGGTATATATATGAGGGTTTCCTTGTTTGGATTATTCCTTCGAGGTACTAGTCTCATGGACCGTGACTTAAGCTTATACAATCAATCTTGCTTATAATCAGCTTTATTTGGATTTTCGGCTTTATGAGTATTACCGCATTACTGCTCATACTCTCTTGTATCCATTTACCTTCTGTTTATTATCTTGTCATGCCTGTTATGTGTTCCTGTTACTCCATTGTATGTGCTTAGATTACGATGATATGAGACAAAGGTATATAGATGAGGGTTTCCTTGTTTGGATTATTCCTTCGAAGTACTAGTCTCATGGATCCATAATCTATAACAATACAAACAGAATTACTTATCCTTACCTTTATTTGGCTTTACTGCTATACGTGTACTTACCCCTGCTCGCCACTTGGCTTCACATCACACTCGCCCGGGGAGTTTCATCTGACTCCCCTGGATCCTCATGTCTAGGTCTTGGAGCTTGGAGCGTGTGAATTCTCCAGTTGCTGATCAGAGTAGCGCAGCGGTAGCATGGATCTTCAGCAGACCGTTCAGAGCTCCATCCTTCCAGGCCCCCTGTGCGGCTCTAGAGTTTTCTTGTTATGACTCTGAGCCTGTCTTTGTCCTGTTCATTCTTGTACACCCTTTGTATCCCGCAATTGCGCATATCAGTGATGTAATATTCATGTAATATTGGATCACCTCTGGTGATAACTTTTGTAATTGTACTCATGTGTTGGAATGTATAATGCACCATTCTTGCTTCCGTACTCTGATTCTTGCCTGTACTGATGCTTAGCGTATATACGTGAAGGTACTTCTGACTTGCGTATATACGTTGCAGTAATGTCTCCGTATCCGCCAGGATCGGGGCGTTACAGGTTGGTATCAGAGCCTAGGCTCTCACCTCCTCAGTACGTCCAGATGGCAAATTAATGGTAAAGAAATTTGCAACTGGAATAAAGAGTCCTGGTTATACATTCCAACTACAAGTGCAGAGTTATCTATTTCTTGACTATCTTTCCTTTGATTCCTAATTCCTCCTATCCTTTTCCTGTTTTGGTTTTATGAAGCCTTTATGCCAACTTAAGATATGACTAGACTAGAGAGGTAGTGGCTGGTTCTGAATGAAGCTATTATGTGATCTCTTCGGCCAACTCTATGAAGCTTGGTATTCTCCAGATCGATCTTGATCTGGCTATCTTTCAGAAGACAGCAGTCGGAATGCTCTACGGATATGCTACATTTCTCTACTATATCGTTCAGAGTGATTGATGCCTGGTATTCGGGATTCTTAATTATCGGCCTTCTTTATTATGTCTCAGGACTATCAGGGTTTTCTTATCTTCGGTATTCTGGCTCATTTATTGCACAGCCACGACATCAGCAGTATTATTCAGCATTATTCGAAGATTTATACAGCCGGAAGTGCGGAGGATGATTAATGTTCAGTCGACTTGAGAGCCCTACTATAGTGCTTCATATCTTAATTAGTATAGATTCCACCCTTGTTCCCTTTGTGTTCAATTCACCCCTTAACGAAACTGCGAGGACGCAATTTTTTGTAAGGTGGATGGATTGTATACCCCGTTCCCGGAATACGTACTTAGTTGCGTATTCAGTTTTTCGATCGTATTTTTTGATTTACTTCCTGTATTTGACCGATTTTGGTTTTAATCATTTTCCAATATTATATATTTTCTATGATTTTCTGGAATTTTCCGGAATTAAATTGAAAATCTTCAAACCGGTGTCGGCCAGTTCTGTTGACCGGTTCCCGGATTTTTAGTTTACAAACGGTTTTGGAATTTCTAGAAGAGCCTTTAGACATTATCTCTTAGAATCACATTTCTTACCTAAATACTTTTTCTGAGGATTTTATGAATTTATGAAAATTCCACCGGAGTCGGTATCGGCCGTATAGCTGGTTGATTCCGGGATTTTTAGTTTAAACTATAAAGTTTTCTTAAACGGATTTCACTATGATTCTTAAAATAATATTTTGATTTTTGATAATTATTTTGGGTCGTTCCGAGATACTTGATTTCGGGACGATTCCGGTATTTTCCCGAAAGATTTTGCGCATCCGCAACCGAATCCCGGGAATCCGCCACTTTCATTATTTTCATTTTCTCTTCCAAGAGAATATCTTCCCTTTTTCATTTCTTTTCCTTTTTCCTTTTTCTTTCCTTTCTTTCCACTAAATTCTCCAAACTTCTCCATTCTTCCATTTTCTTCTCCAACCTTCCACCAAATAAATCTTCTCCACCTCATCCAAAAATATCTCCACCTCACCATCTCCATTGCTGGCCATGATTGGCCAAGAGAACACCTCACCTCCCCACTTTACAAAACCCCCCTCTCTTTTATTTATTTACATCATCTTCACAAATTCCAAATCCTATAAATACCTTCTTCTTCATTTCACTTCATTTCCTTTTCTTTCTCTTCACCAAAGCCTTAACCTCCACCAACTCCTCCTCCATCTCCACCACCACAACAACCACTACAACTTCTCCAACTCCTTACCTTCATCTTCTTCCTCCTCCATCTCCATGGAAACCACCACAAACTCCAAACTCCATCAAAGCTTCCACCTTCTCCTTACCTCTCCAAAAATACCACCACCATCAAATCCTTCACCAAAACCACCATCACTCCATCACCTTGTGAAGGTCGGTCCCTCCTTTTGGATTGGGGCCGCGTTCTTCTTCGTTGGCAAGACTTAGGACCGTCCCTCCTTTTGGATTGGGGCTGCGTTCTTCTCCGTTGGCAAGACTTAGGGCCGGTACCCTCCTTTTGGATTGGGGCCGAACTTCCTTAGTCGGGTCGATATGTATTTCACTTCCACCATTTAATGGTTTGGATTTGGAGTTTGGACCATCCCTGTCGGTTAAAACGCGGAGTTTATCTCCTGCGTCTAAGCCACCCCTTAACGCGACCTTCGCGTTATTGTATCGATGCAACGCGGAAACCATAACCGCGTTTGTGTCCCTATCATGTCAACACGACGCGAAGCTAAGTGCCCGCGTCTGTGTTCTGTCCTTGTTGGCGTGACGCGGAGTTTTATCCTCGCGTCCGCATTCTCATATGCCCTGACTTAAACGCAGGCCTCGAGCCTTGCGTTTGTGGCATCTATGCGATGCGAACCCCCCGTCTGCTGTTCCCGCGTTTGCCATTCTTGCAACGCGAACCCCGCGTCTGCTATTCCCGCGTCTGGTACTTTCCGCGACGCGATCCCCGCGTCTGTGATTCTCGCATCTGCTAGTCCTGCAACGCGACTCCCGCGTCTGCTATTCCCGCGTCTGAGATTCCCGCGTCTGTAATTCTCGCGACGCTAACTCCCGCGTCTGCGAACCCTCGCGTTTCACCCTCAAAAACCCGCGTCTCTATGTGCACTCTCTCCTTCCATAATTATGGCGCGTCCGAGTTCCGTGGATTTCAGACCTTTCGGCTTCCTGGTGATTTAGGCGAGTGTTCTCACTCGCTACCCTCTTGCTTTCCTATTTTCATTGGTTATGCGAGTATCCTCACTTTCGCCTCCATTTGGGCTTCCCCACTTTATTGGGTTGATATGTATTTTATTCCATGTTTATATGTACTAACTGCTTTGCATGGCCAACCCTTGTGGTCGATTGGACTCTGGGTTCCTGCTCACTCCTGGGATGGCTGGTAGCCACCGTGAGTGCGTTTAGACCCCGAGCGTACTCTGACCTTCAGCCTCCGGTCCCTCACTATCTCGAAAGGGAAGTAATTTGGACCGTCAGGTTTCTCAGTTCCATCTGGTTAAGCATACTTAGCGCTCAACGCTTTATACACTAAATTCGTCTAGGCAGTTTGTTACCGGATTGTCCACTCAAACGAGTTGTCCCGGTAACCTCGCCAAGCATATTAGTGTCTAAACCCCCTGTTCGCTACTGGTGCCTCCAGCTTGCTCACCTACTATATCACATGCCATGTATTTACTTGATATTACACACTTTCCATGTCATTACTTTACACTTGTTTATATCACTTGACCACCATACGTGCTACTATTTGGCAAGACCCTTGTTATGACATGACTTGCCACCAGATTAATATCAATCTCTTGACATGACTTGTTACCTGTCAATATCATCATCCTGTCATGCTATCACTTGACACCCCAGCATGACCTACTTGACTTGTGATTATCACCATTACGGGAACCTGCCTTGTTATCCTGTACTATGTACAGTGACCTGTTATCTTGTATGGAACTAAGTGCCACACGGAGTAAAGTGCCACACCACATCTGTGGTGGGGGCCACCGCTTGAATCTGTGGGGGCCACCTCTAGAATCCATCCCCTCAGAACAAAGTGCCACACCATACTCGGTGGGGGCCACCTCTTGAATCTGTAGGGCCATCTCCTGTTATTCCGTAAATTGATAATTACTTAATAATCCTAAAAAGGATCAACTTGCATTGGGTCGGGGGAACTCGCGGCTATCAATATGTGTTCGTGTTTACAGTGGTATTAGGCATGTTGTGCAACTAAAACTTCCGGTCTGACCTGTGGGCCTCCAGGGGACCGAGGGGAGAGCTGGCTCCCTCATTCCTGGTACCATCATGATAAGGGCATACATAAGTCCCTCCTGTTAGCCTTGCGGCTGGTTCCGTCACCAAGCACGGACAATCCTGGACCGTGGTCCCGGGCATGTACGGGACACACTGTAAACATAGTTCGTTGATACCCCCGCTGGTTTCCAATAACAACCTTGCCTTACTAGGATATGGATCTATGTGTGCTGGGACGCTAGTTTACATAGCTAGATATCAGGGTAAGACGAGTAATAATAATAGACTCCTGTTAAGATTCCTGTTATGACTCCTGCTATGATTTCTGTTATCCTTGATATGTACTCTTGTTATGACTATTGTGCAACTTTGATTCTATACGCTTGGATTACGGTGGCATGAGATGAAGGTATATATATGAGGGTTTCCTTGTTTGGATATTCCTTCGAGGTACTAGTCTCATGGGACCGTGACTTAAGCTTATACAATCAATCTTGCTTATAATCAGCTTTATTTGATTTTCGGCTTTATGAGTATTACCGCATTAACTGCTCATACTCTCTTGTATCCATTTACCTTCTGTTTATTATCTTGTCATGCCTGTTATGTGTTCCTGTTACTCCATTGTATGTGCTAGATTACGATGATATGAGACAAAGGTATATAGATGAGGTTTCCTTGTTTGGATTATTCCTTCGAAGTACTAGTCTCATGGATCCATAATCTATAACCATACAAACAGAATTACTTATCCTTACCTTTATTTGGCTTTACTGCTATACGTGTACTTACCCCTGCTCGCCACTTGGCTTTCACATCACACTCGCCCGGGGAGTTTCATCTGACTCCCCTGGATCCTCATGTCCAGGTCTTGGAGCTTGGAGCGTGTGATTCTCCCAGTTGCTGATCAGAGTAGCGCAGCGGTAGCATGGATCTTCAGCAGACCGTTCAGAGCTCCATCCTTCCAGGCCCCCTGTGCGGCTCTAGAGTTTTCTTGTTATGACTCTGAGCCTGTCTTTGTCCTGTTCATTCTTGTACATCCCTTTGTATCCCGCAATTGCGCATATCAGTGATGTAATATTCATGTAATATTGGATCACCTCTGGTGATAACTTTATAATTGTACTCATGTGTTGGAATGTATAATGCACCACTTGCTTCCGTACTCTGATTCTTGCCTGTACTGATGCTTAGCGTATATACGTGAAGTACTTCTGACTTGCGTATATACGTTGCAGTAATGTCTCCGTATCCGCCAGGATCGGGGCGTTACATTGCGGCTCTGCCCTTATTGCTCGCGGCTCCGCCTTAGTCGCTTGCGGCTCCGCCCTTGGTGGTCGTGGCTCGTGGCTTCCCTCTCGTTCTTCTCCCGGCCTCCTTCTGAGCCTTCAAGTACTGGTCAATGATTTTTGAGGGTTTACCAGACTCCGACCTTGCTTCGAGACTTGCATTGATGCTCTCAATACACGAAGACGCTGG
Organism: Agave tequilana; assembly: GCA_038442645.1. Taxonomy (NCBI): domain Eukaryota; kingdom Viridiplantae; phylum Streptophyta; class Magnoliopsida; order Asparagales; family Asparagaceae; genus Agave; species Agave tequilana. Next base: position 48,468 of record JAVJIF010024777.1, on the reverse strand, counting down.
AAAAAAGTCTGGTGTCTGGATAGCTTGGGAGTACCAAGTGCAGAGCTGAAGCTCGTACGGCACTTAGGCCCCTCGAGAGGTAGACGGAAAGTTGCTCCCGTCCCTCCAGCCACACTGTAGTACCAGGCCCGAGCACCCTCGAACAAGTTCCCTTCGAAGGCGAGTCTAGCATTGGGGTTCCCGACATAGAGCTGATCATAGCCGAACTGTCGAGCGAAGCGATTCGGCATGTACGGCTCAATGGTGCATGACGTCCCTTGCCGGAAAAGCACATATCCGGGCCGAATATTAAGCAACCACCAGAAGGCTCCCGCGGATAACCTCGTGAAATCATCTGGGCCCGCGAAATCAATAAGTAGATCCCCGAAAGATGCACCAGGGATCTGGGGGAGGCAACGATTGAGCTGGTAGTTCGCAGGGTCCGAAAGGCATTTCCGGACGTAATATTATAAGAATCACGCCAGCTCGAACCCTCCAACCGCTGTACAAAAGGGACAGAACTCTCCCTCCAACGCACCGCCGTCATCAAGGAAGGGCAATGCATCACGTACCAAGCCATGAGGTACGTGTAAGGCAGCTCGACCCGAGGGTTGGGACGCTTCACCGTCGAATTCCCCTCTGAGTCAACATACAGCTTTCCCTCGGAGTCTGCAGTCCTCGGCGGCTCGCAGAAATTCTTAGCTAGCGCACGTAGCCCGCTCTGAATACCAGCCGCCACGGCCGGGAGAAGGGCTATGGGGTTGCCATGAGCCAGGAGCACCGCCGGGTACACCACGTCAGCAACAATAACTTCATGTGGCAGCGTGGGCACCACACAACGCTTCAGCCACAGCATCAAAAGCCCGCCAACAGCGCCCGATCGGAGATAGGGGTCCGGGCTTGATGGTGAAAGCTTTCAAAAACAAACTCAGGGTCGAAACCGTCCTCGTTCGACTCCGTGGTGTAGAAACTATCAGGAGCCTGGTCGATCCTGTCTTCAATCTCCCTATCGGAGCTGGGAGCCAATCAGGTTATCAGATGGTCTTTGGTGTTGACGTTGTTGAACAAGTAACTGGCCCAAGACAGTTGCTTGACTCCCTACGACCGCCATTTGGTTATCTGGCCGCAAATGTGGAAGTGACATAGCACTTCCCAGTAGGTCTCATATATTAGGGGAAACTCCTCCTTCAAATGGAAGCTCCACAGTGGTCGGGACATATTCCTCATAGGGAATGTCCCCTGTTGCCAATCCCGAGACTTCATGCAGCTCGTGCAGAGCGAGGCCCATCTCCCCGACCGGAGTGAAGAACGTCCCCGTCAAAGAATTATAACGCTCTAGAACCCCGAAGAAGTTCTGAGAGCTTTGAGGGATCCCCCACTGCACGGCTCTGACTGCCGAGTACAGTCCCACACGCTTTAGCAGATCCCCGAGCTCGGTAAGGACAAAGCCGACCATCCTGGCCCACCAATAGTTCTCCGTGGAACGGACCCACCCGGGCGCACGGAACCCAACCGGATAATCACCCTCCGCTTCCATGAATGCGTTGAGGAAGGTAGTGCCAAGTTGTGATATCTCCCCAGCCGGAACCTCAGACTTGCGCGACCCAGGGAAAAGGCCGATAACTGACCTGTCATGGCTATCATGACGGTGTACTTTATGGGAGCCCAAATCACCGAGAGTAATCTCAGGGACATATCGAGAGAGGTCCCATTCCATCTTCCGAGGGATGGACATGTGCTGGAAATAGGACAGCGGGAACATCCTCTCCATGTTCGGAAGAAAGAATCTTCCACCCCTTATTTGACGGAGCCATTTGTAAGTTCCGTCATACACGCGATGGCCGCGATCGTGGATACGATCTCCGAAGAAGAAGGCAGGCTTCTCCAGCTTGATGCCAGCATCCGTTGTGAATGCTGCATCAGTCATAAGCACCCGAAGAGTCCTCATGTCAACATTCGAGAGCCTCTCCTCACGAGCCTGCGACTTGTCAGCAGTCACAGGAACAGTCCTTTGTAACACAAAGGTCAAGTCCCGGTCAGCACCACCTACATGTCCAAAGTGGCGCGTCTTGGCGAGTGAAGTAGTAGGGTGTGGCGTTGCAAAAAGAAAAGGACACTTAGTTAGATACTCTATCAAAAATAAGGAAAAAATGCTAAGTGTTCATAATCCAAATGCAGAAGAGACACTGGACGCAGGAATTATCAAATCCGCATCCAGACCTGCGCATCCACGCAGAAGAGACACTGGACGCACGAATTATCAAATCCGCGTCCAGACCTGCGAATCCACGTCCAAACGCAGAGGAGATACTGGACGCAGGAATTATCAAATCCGCGTCCAGACCTGCAAGATCCGCATTTTGCAAACCAAGACTTATGAGATTCAAGTATTTGGACTCAGGCGCCAGACCGCAAGAACCAGCACCTGATGTTGCAGAACGCAAGGATCAAAGTCCGCGTTTAAACCCTTCACAATTAGAAATATTCTAAGTGAAGGGTCCAAAATGCAGGACCTAATGGCACCGGGTCATTAAACCCGCGCCTCGGTTATCAACCCAAAGACTGCGTCTGGGAGTCAAACACGATTTAAAATTGTGTGTTAAGGGTTCTTAAGGGTTCTTTGAACTTCCTTTAATGGCGAAATTCACGCCTAAAAAGCATTTTACCTTGGAGACCTTGGAGAACAACATCCTACGCAGAGGAGGAGCTGCCCCTCCGGGCCTCGGCGACGGTCGCCTTTGAAGAAGAAGCAGTCGGCTTGGTCTTGGGTGCCATTGCTAATTCGATCCAAGTTTAAACAGATGAACGGAAAAGGGAAATTCTCTTTCTTAATTTTATCAGCGAGTGTGTTCGGAGAAGAAGAGGAATCTTCCCAACTGTGGCCTTTTATAGGCACAAGGATTCGCGAAGATACGCAGCGTATGGCCCGATGAATTCTGCGGCGAATCTCTGTTCGACGCGTGGAACAAAATCACTTTAACGCACAGAGAAGATCATGCGCCACGACTCGGCAGTGAATCGTCGCTCGACACGTGGCACGGATCATTTAATGCACCAGGAAATCCGCGCGCCAAAAGGCAAAATCCCGTCGGTTCCCCAGGCCAACTGGCAGAGCAATCATGACGTGGCACGGACTCGCACCCGACAGCCATGTCTCTTCGATGGATATGCCCTGTCAGCATCGCCATAAATGCGCCCAGACAATCGCGTCTATATTCAAAAGATGCGTCTCTCCGAAATTCGCGTCTTCAGCTGAACATCGCGTCTGCCTTATGAAGATCAGTCGCGTTTCCGTTGCCAAAAAGTCGCGTCTCGCTAAGAAGTCGCGTCTTTAAAGCAGTCTCGTCTCCGCTTTTCAAAAAGGAACCCGCGTTCAGTCCCTGCTTCTGCGAATCAGTTCAACAGTACATTGGCACAAGCAGAAGACCAACCACTCTTGGCTTAAAGCGCACCCATGACAGACTTAAAAGCAATCGGGGAGGTTTAGACTGTGCATCTACACACTCAACGTGATCAACTCTGGTGGCTTCAAAGAGTTCAAACAGTACACTCACGAAGACCAACTCCAGATAAGATCAAACCCGGAGCACTAACAGTCCAGTCATGAAAGCAAATATGGCTAAAATCCAAAGTATTTCGAAATCCGTCCCAGTTAACTGCGGAATATCGAAAACTTTGGAGGGGGTTCTGTAGGCTGTCCAAAAGTTATTAGAGGACAAGCCATTGAAAAGCAAAGTTTCAAGCTCTAGACGCGAGGGACTATCACTTGCGTCTCAGCGTCAAGACGCGAGGGACTATCACTTGCGTCTCAGCGTCAAGGCGCGTTGGCACTATTGCCCGCGTCTCAGCATCAAGGCACGTTGGCCCGCGTTTCAGCGTCAAGGCGCGTTGGCACTATTGCCCGCGTCTCAGCATCAAGGCGCGTTGGCCCGCGTCTCAGCGTCAGGGCGCGTTGGTACTATCGCCCGCGTCTCAGCATCAAGGCGCGTTGGCCCGCGTCTCAGCGTCAAGGCGCATTGGCCCGCGTCTCAGCATCAAGGCGCGTTGGCTCAACACCCGCGTCTCAGCAGTTGTAACCACCCGGATTACGGGGCCAGTCACCGCACAAGTAGCGGGAAGTGACCCCTCCTCGTGGAGCACTTTTAGGGGGCACGATCACCCCTAAACCTCTATAAATAGCCCCGTCGCTATGAAGAGGGAGAGAACTTTTTGGGCGATCAGCATCAAGGTCAAACTTCTGGCAATCGGCAATAAGAGGGCGACACAGAGAGAAAAGAAGCAGGTCAACTCTTCAGCAAGTTCGCTGCGTACGAGCTAGCTTTCGCCTACCTTCTCTTCGAGAGTTTTGGTAGACAGAGCTGAGTTACTCCTTCTACCGGACAAAGAGGAGATCCCAGAAGGACGGTCATCTGGTCAACGGAGAACAAGATTCACTCTCCACCGCCACACGAAGAACCCAGCATTAAACAAAGGGGGAATTCAAGATTCAATATTCTCCCTCCCTTGTAATCGGAAGGAACAGTTTTTGTTGTAATCCTTTCATTTGATTCAAGGAAAACTTTTACCGCAAATTCTCGTCTCTCTCCTTTCCCGGGTCATACAAGCGACCGCGGTAGCGACTCGGCCCTTGACGCGCATAGCAGCGAACGACACCCAATGTGAGTGTTTCTCTCTCCCTCTCTCTTTATTCAGTAAATAATTGTAGATGTGTTTGTATATATGATAAATCATTAGATGCGTATATGTTTATGTGTGGAGATTGCTAAGTTTGGATGCGGAACGACATCTCTTTAGTTTTTATGTTGAATGTTTAGAATAAAGGATGCATGTATATACGATGTTAGAACCCTCATGTTTATCCTATGAGTATCTAGATTAGTTGTGTAGACTTTACATGATGGAGCCCCTATGTGTATTGGAGAGAAGATGGGAAGAGGACTGATGTATCTCAGATCTGTCTGTGGCTGACAGAGCCGGATTAGTCGACTAATACCCGTTATTAGTCGACTAATAGCTCTGTTAGTCGACTAACAGTTTTCCTCTAGTCGACTAATTTAGCTCCCAGAATATGTTGAACTCTCTGTATCACCCTGCTGGTCGACTTGATCCCTTAGTAGTCGACTAATAGTGGATAGTAGTCGACTACACCCTACCCTCAAGTCGACTAACTTAGATTTCTGGAGCTGTACAACTTTCTGCTTCTCTGGTAGTCGACTTGACCTATCTGATAGTCGACTTGGTCTTGGTATAGTCGACTTGGTTCCCTTGATTAGTCGACTAATCCTTCTTGTAGTCGACTAACCCCTTCCCCTAGTCGACTAATATAGGTCTGTCAGTTATGTTCAGTATTTTTATGGATTGTGGACTTCACCCATTAATTATGTATTGGTTATTGATGGATGTACATGATTTCTAGAGATGGATATTGGTGGTAATGACTAGACTTATAATGATAGAACTCAGATGCATGTATATGATATGTTGTGATACCGAGCGTTGGGACATTATGACTGATCATTAATAGAAGTGGTGATTGTGAAGACTTGGGAATCAGAGTTGTATGTTAGAGTGAGAGGACTGATTAGTATCCAATATTGCATATTTTACATCATAACTCCCATGCATATTACAAATAAATAAGTGATTTTTACTCCTCTTCTCTACTTATTTGCAGGTACACAATTAATGGAGAGATATTCAAATAATCACTTAATTAACACTAATTAAGTGATTAATTAAAAGATTAAAGATAAAGCCAAATCCAATCCAGATCTAGAGAGATCCGCGCAACAAACTCAGAATCCAAGTGGTCCACGTGGATAACCACTTCCCAACTGATCTCCACCAGAAAGATCTGGACCAACGGCCCAGATCTTGCCGCGGGAACGCAAGTGGGCGCGGCAATCTAGGGCCGTTAGATCCCCGAATTTTGTGGCAACAACCTACTCTCCAGAAGCTTCTCCAATCTGCTATAAATACTGCATCATCACCTGCGAGCTGAGATTGATCAGAGAAGAGAGGAGATTAGTTTAGGGTTTGTAATTTTTAGTTGTTTTTCTCTAGTTTTCTTTCTTTAGATCTCTCTTCTCTATCCCTAGATTTCATTACAAAAGAGAGTGATTGTGAGGGAGAGAGCTTGTGTAATCAAGGGTGACAACTTGAAGCTATGCAAGGATTGATCCATCCTCCATTCCTCTACTTGAGTTTGATTCTAGTTTCTTGCTTTCTTTACATGCTTTCTTACTTGCTTTCTTTATTTCATGCAATTTACTTCAATGCTTTGTTTAGTTCTTTAATGGCTTCTTGTAGCTAGATTTTCATTCCATGTACTAGCTAACCACTAGCTTAGCCACTTCACTACTCATGGGTGATTGCTTTTGTTAATCTTGCAAGTGTATGATCTTCTCTTCTCCGACGGTTAAACCACCGTCTTGCAAATGAGAAAGTAATTAGGTCGACACGCTAGACGAATCCATAGCCAACGGAGTGACAACGTTAGGCAAGCTTTCATTATCAAGGAGATTGGTAAGCTTTGGCAAGCTAGTAAGGTAATCTAGTCTTGGATTACTTTCTTTAAGTTTCTTATCTTTTCTTGTTAATACAACATCTACTTCTTGATTTCTTTTCCACTTCCACATGAACATATCCATCTTCTTTTAGTTTCTTTTGCATCACTAAGTTTATAATCAAGAGAAGACTACTAGTTTTATCACTTCACAACCTAACGTTTAAAGCTTCTATCGCGAGCTCTCCCTGAGATCCGACTCGGTATAGCCCTAGGCTATAGCGGAGACAAGAAAGGGTACATCAATCACATTTCTATACACATAATAAGTACAACCTTCTTCGTCTAATCAAAATGGCGCCGTTGCCGGGGAGAGCGACGTATTTTTTTGGTTTAAAGTGAAGTACTAAACTATTATTCTTCTCTGTTGCAGGTTACAGGAGAAGAAAACAGGAAATTCTTTACTGCAGTAACATCTAAGTGAACCTGGCTCTCAGCTCAAGAAAACAGAGACCAGGCTTCCACTGAAGTGCCGCGGACCCGCGGCATATCCAGTGGAAACGCGGCACATTTGAGAGAATTTCTCACCAAATTTCTGCAGGGCCTCTGGTTCTGAAAAATACTGCTGTTTCTATACTTGAAATCCTGTGTTGTTCACTGTATTCCTGCTTAATTAAAAAACAGTAAAAAGTTGGGTGATAATTGCTAAAAATTGTTTAGACACTTGCATTTTAGGCACGTGTCTTTCAATTCTTTACTTTTACTGTTGAAGAGTGCGTGGAGGCAAGGTACGTGTTTGCATTGCATTTAGACTAGGACAAACTCTTGCTTGATTTTCTTGCTTTGAGTGTATCCTAGCTATATTTCTTGTACACTTGCACAATTCAAATTTAAGGGCATACCCGTAAATAAGATAAGGTGGGGAGGTCATTACCCTTTCCTTAGCCCGAAAATCATTTACCCAAGCACTCACTAACCCAAGCCTAATTTAATAAAAAGTAGACGTTGGCCCTAGGGACATCTCGGACTCAATTAGGAGATTATCCTAAGGGGGAAAAGTGTTGGAATTTAACTCTTGCAAAATCGGTGTCTAGGAAAGGGGTTGAGGGCCGAAAGCCCGAAGGTTGCTGGTTACTTAATTAAGGAACGTCTCCGGACGGAAAACCTCCCACCAACCTTACCCTTCCCTGGCTGATTAACTTGTGGTTAGAGTCTACACTGAACCTCCTGTGGACGATCTATTGTTAGGAGTTGTCTAGGTCTAAGTCTACCCTAACTTAGGTTAGAATTTTTCTTTTCTTTCTTTTGTTTGTTTGTTTGTTTGTTTTGTTTGTGTTGTGATTGTGTGATATGGCTTACAATTACAATTCTTTCCATCATAATCCTTATGTCACACACACACCATATTCGGATAATTCCAACCCGGTGTCTTACAATATGCACCAACCAAATACACCGGGTTGGCCTTATCCGAATCAATACGACCCATACACCCCATCTAATGATTATAATGTCCAAAATAATTTCAACTCTTTACTGAGTAATTGGGGATTCCAGTACCCCGAGTCAAATTATCAAAATCCTTGTCCACCATATTCACCTTGTCCACCATATTCATTTCCTGAGTCCACTTCATATACTCCTTTTTCTGAACCTCCCTTTGAAGAAAAATCTGAGTTGCAAAGGAGTATAGAAGCCAATTTACTGAGAGTTGAGCAACAACTTCAAAAACCATTTGTCTCTCCAATTCCACCATATTCTCAAGAATCTTACTCAGTTCCACCTTTTCATAATGAACAACCATTTGCTTGTGAACCGAGTAAAGATTTCTTGTGTGAGTCAACTTTTCCATCATCACACACTTTTGACTCACACTTCCAAGACAACACTTCCTCTTTCCATCAAAACAATGAAATCATCGATTATGGAAAGATGCTTGAAGACATGACCAATGCTCAAAATGCTAGGAATCGTGACATAGAATTGATGATCCAAACTCTTCATTCTCATCCTCTTTCTAATGTCACTAGCCACTCTAAATCCAAAGAGTCATGTAGTCTTGGAAGTCCAGATTCAATTTCAGCACACTCACCTGAACTTGTCCAAAATTCAAATCCTGTTGACATTTTGGCAAGTTTCTCATTTCCTAAAAATGAACTTGTCCACACTTCTGAAAATCCAATTGATATATTGGCAAGTTTTCCTTTTTCTGAAATTGAACTGGAACATGATTTTGATCCTGAACTTCCACTTGATGATTCCATATTACTTCCTGATTCAATCATGACTTCCATATCCTTACCTGATTTCAATCCATTTCCAAAGTCAAAATTGAATCCATTTTCCATCCATTGTGAAATTGAATCACCAATCTTTTATGATGATCACATAGAACTTGGCCAATTCCATACTTCTGAAAGTCCTATCGATAAATTGGCAAGTTCTCCACATTTGATTGAACTACATGAGAAATGTGATCTTGAACCCCAACTTTGTGATTCAATCCATTTTCCTGATTCCATAATGATTCCGGTATCTTTACCTCACTTCAATCTTTTCCCGGAGTCAACCTTGAATCCTTTCACAATTCACAATGAAAGTGAATCATCCATCTTTGAGGATCATGTTGAACTTGCCCAATTTTACACTTCCGAAGATACCATTGACATTCTGGCAAGTTCTCCATCTTGTGGAATTGAACTCAAATGTGACCTTGATTTTCTCAATCTCTTTACTTCTGAACTGATTGTACAATTCTTAAGGAAGATGTTGACTTAAGTTTTGAAGAATTGTACGGTGATGAGCTTGAATTTCTTAAAATTGGAAGTAAAGAGATATCACTTTTAGAAAGTCACATCCCATTGTTGGACTCTGATTGTGGACTTGAGTTTTCATTTCTTGACTTGGACACAATTTCTGACTTCACTTCGACTCCTGAACCATCACTTGATTTAAATCATAATCCTGAGTCGGTGTTCCTTTCCGAGTCCAAGTCAACAGTTCTATCAGTTCATACTCCATTCTGTGACAAGGAATTTGATAAATTTGAGTCTGAAATTATTTGGAAAATCTTAAAATTAGATGGGGGCATGTACATAATTAAAATAACACACGCATGCATCTTTTTAGTGGGTCATATTTTTGCTATGGTTGGTGGGTTCCTCAAAACCCAAAGAAAAGATGATTGGGCCATGTTCCGTGGACCAATCCGACCACCACCGGAACCACCACCTTAAGGTAATTTTTTCCTTCCCTCTTCATTTTTGTTTCATGCATACATATATCATAATGCATTGAGGACAATGCATGAAATAAGTGTGGGGGAGGGTTTACTAACATAGAGTTTTTTAGACTTTCTTTCTTTTTACATTTCCTTTCTTTCTTTTACATTTCTTTAGAAATAATAAAATAAATAAAAAAAAATAAAAAAATAAAAACTTTTTGAAATAAGAAACAAAGTTTTGATCTATTTTTAAGAAAATTAAGATGTATCTTAGAGATTAAGAAAGCCTTAATTATGACATCTTAAACATAGTTGAAATAATAGATCTTGTTTGAGATTATAGGCTAAGTAAGTAAAATTGAGGAGATATTTTTATCTTGCATTTTTTGCCTTAGATAATATGCACTTTACACTTACACATTTCTTGGGATGGAAACAAAGACCAAAAATGCCATATATATATATATATATAAAAATAAAAAAAAAAGAGAAAAAGAAAAAAGAAAAAAAAATATATATAAATAAAAGATCACTTATTAAGCTGGGAAATTGTGCCTCAAGAAGCATGATGACTCACGCCTAACAGTGATCTCACTTATTAAGCTGGGTAATTGTGCCTCAAGAAGCATGATTATTCACGCCTAACGGTGATTAAGAATAATCCCTCTTAGTTTTGTGGCCTTTTTCACTCGAGTCCTTAAACCCGAGGGATGTTTCCTCATCTGGTGCCCTAAGACCATCTGGTTTGGGAGTCATCGGTTATAGGCTCGCTACATGGGTGAATTAGAAAGCCTAATAAAACTAAGGGAAGAAAGAGAAAAAAAAAAATAATAATATAATAATAATATATAAATAAATAAATGGCTTGATGGTTGGAGTTGAAATCCCAGAAATCTTCACTTACACGGTGTGCATATTATCTAGGTTTTATGAAAGATAAAATATTCAATCCAATTTTGAATTCTTACCTTAATTAAAAACAAGATCTTGCATGGATACTAAGTTTAAGAAAGAATAATTATAGGTGGACTTATGACCTAGGATCACTTATATTTTTGCAAAAATAGTTCGTAAACTTGTCTCTTATTCAAAATGCGTTTTCAAAATACTAACATTTGTCTTCTTTCTTTATGGATTTTGTGGGTGTAATCCGCTGAAAACCCTCAGGAGACAACACTCCTCCTCTAGGGTAACCTAGAGGTTTAACGGCTTGTTGCACATGCTCAGTGCAATCGCGTCACCTGCGAAAGTGGTGTAAATAAATTGGTAGTATAGTTCTTTTCTTTGTTTTGCTCGGGACGAGCAAAAGAATAAGTGTGGGGGTGTGATTAGTATCCAATATTGCATATTTTACATCATAACTCCCATGCATATTACAAATAAATAAGTGATTTTTACTCCTCTTCTCTACTTATTTGCAGGTACACAATTAATGGAGAGATATTCAAATAATCACTTAATTAACACTAATTAAGTGATTAATTAAAAGATTAAAGATAAAGCCAAATCCAATCCAGATCTAGAGAGATCCGCGCAACAAACTCAGAATCCAAGTGGTCCACGTGGATAACCACTTCCCAACTGATCTCCACCAGAAAGATCTGGACCAACGGCCCAGATCTTGCCGCGGGAACGCAAGTGGGCGCGGCAATCTAGGGCCGTTAGATCCCCGGATTTTGTGGCAACAACCTACTCTCCAGAAGCTTCTCCAATCTGCTATAAATACTGCATCATCACCTGCGAGCTGAGATTGATCAGAGAAGAGAGGAGATTAGTTTAGGGTTTGTAATTTTTAGTTGTTTTTCTCTAGTTTTCTTTCTTTAGATCTCTCTTCTCTATCCCTAGATTTCATTACAAAAGAGAGTGATTGTGAGGGAGAGAGCTTGTGTAATCAAGGGTGACAACTTGAAGCTATGCAAGGATTGATCCATCCTCCATTCCTCTACTTGAGTTTGATTCTAGTTTCTTGCTTTCTTTACATGCTTTCTTACTTGCTTTCTTTATTTCATGCAATTTACTTCAATGCTTTGTTTAGTTCTTTAATGGCTTCTTGTAGCTAGATTTTCATTCCATGTACTAGCTAACCACTAGCTTAGCCACTTCACTACTCATGGGTGATTGCTTTTGTTAATCTTGCAAGTGTATGATCTTCTCTTCTCCGACGGTTAAACCACCGTCTTGCAAATGAGAAAGTAATTAGGTCGACACGCTAGACGAATCCATAGCCAACGGAGTGACAACGTTAGGCAAGCTTTCATTATCAAGGAGATTGGTAAGCTTTGGCAAGCTAGCAAGGTAATCTAGTCTTGGATTACTTTCTTTAAGTTTCTTATTCTTTTCTTGTTAATACAACATCTACTTCTTGATTTCTTTTCCACTTCCACATGAACATATCCATCTTCTTTTAGTTTCTTTTGCATCACTAAGTTTATAATCAAGAGAAGACTACTAGTTTTATCACTTCACAACCTAACGTTTAAAGCTTCTATCGCGAGCTCTCCCTGAGATCCGACTCGGTATAGCCCTAGGCTATAGCGGAGACAAGAAAGGGTACATCAATCACATTTCTATACACATAATAAGTACAACCTTCTTCGTCTAATCAAGGACTAGTACTGGACATTGTGATTTGTTGGAACATCAATTATTATATCAGATTACTTGTTGTGTTTTGACACTAGATGAATATAGAACTATTGGAATTTGAGTTGTTTGTAATGACTTTGGATTGATCTGGACTTTTATTATTTTGCAATGAATGAAGAACAGTAATTAGACAAGACTTTATTAGTGAGTATTTGAGGACATATCAGATATGACTGGATTAGTTGAGTTGTGACTTAGATTGATCTTGACTTAGAGGTTATCCAGAATCTATATTTCTTATATTGGAGCCTGACTGATAAACCTAGTTTTCAGATTACTGGAAGTTACTAGGAAATGATTGTTTGACCGTAACCCCGGTACAGTCTTATTGTTCATCGTATACACGGTTACCGTTACTGTTCACTGTTACTGATATTGTTCACCGTGTATACGATTACTGATTGACTGTTACTGTACTGTTATTGTTACTGTCACCATATCGTCCCAGAATTCTAGATAATATGGACATTGACTGATTTGATTGAATTGAATGAATAATAATGTAAATGGACAACTTACACTGGGATTGGGGAAATTGATGGAGGAGACAACGTCTGTATTTTTTGTGGACCTAGGATACAGGTTGCGCAGCCGACTGAGGGTTCCACTGCAGGGTTCCTGGGGGATGACTGACATCCCATCTGTTACTGTTACTGTTCCACTGTTTTCACAGTGAGATTACTGTTACTGTTACTGAGTACCTAGCGGTACGGCCTGGTTCAGCGCCAGGAAACTGAGGCCGTGGTCCCGGGTATGTACGAGACCCACTTAAAGCATGGACAGTGTCTCCAACCAATCAGTTTCAATAACTTAGGACCCTGATTGACACGTGTAGTAGGCGTAGTATGGGATGCGCCTATTACAGGTGGCAATTAGTGTTCGCTGACGTGATAAATAATAATGAACTGTTAATGTATTGTGACTGACATTAATCACCTGACTGTACATTTGTATCACTGTGATAGACACATGACCATAACCATGACTGGATTGTATAACAACTAGTAACATGCTAGGTTACACACCATAACGTCAGTTATTGTTTACAGTTATGTTAATTGCCTTGTTCTACATACATGTTGTTATTCATTGTTCATCCTATTATTTAGTGCTTTCAGTTATCTGTTATTATTATTTATGCACATTGTTCTTCTGCACGAGCTTTTTCCCCTTTTACACACACACTCACCATGGTCGCGTTCTGACGACCGTGGATTTGCACGTCCAGATATTGGACGATTGTTTTTATTGTGCAGGTGTCCGTTGAGACCGTCCATAATGCAAGGAGCTGGACTCTCTCTCTCTCTCTCTCTTTGATTCTGGTACTCTTACATTTTCTTTTCCTGCTATTATTCCTTGATTCTTGTATATCACATTTAGCCTGTCATTCTATTCCTTATTTCATTTCAGATCTTGTGTAGTCTTATATGTATTATTGCAGCGGCCGATGAGTATTTTAGTCCTGATTTATAGCTTGTTCAGGTTAATTTAGGCTTAGCGTGTATACGTGGGGTATTTTCCTCGCGTATATGCGTCGCCGACTCTCGTCGCGACCCCGTTTCCACGGATTTTGGGAAGCGGGTGTGACACACATCCATCCATATAACATCCTTCTAACCCTTAACTATATCTCTGTTTTTCCCGCAATCATGTATGTACATGAGCAACAGGATGCTTAACAGCTATTCCTATTGACATACAGGAATCATTAAAAGGTTGAGACGTAAACTCACCAGCAGTATCGAGTCTAACTTTTTTGATTGTATTATCAGAAAATTGTGCTCGCAATCTAGTTATCTCAGAAAGAAATCTCATAAATGTCATATTGCGAGTTGATAATAGACAAACGTGTGACCATCTATTAGAGGCATCTATTAATACCATAAAATATCGAAATGGTCCACACAGTGGGTGAATAAGCCCACAGATATCACCTTGAATACGTTTAAGAAATGTAGATGATTCAATTTTATTTTAGCTGGTGATGATCTCATGATTAATTTTTCAAGAGAATAAATGTCACATGAAATTTTACTTATTTGAAGAATTTTCTGGCCCTTCAATGAATATCCATGTGACTTTTCAATAATTTTTCGCATCATTATTGAATCAGGATGACCTAAACGGTCATACCACAAAGTTAATGTCTGTGTATCTTTTTTAATTACTATAAGTGACTCAATCACATTTATATACGTGTAATACAATCCTGAGGAAAGCTTTGATAGTTTTTCTAATATGTACTTCTTTCCTTATATATAAGTAGTAAGATACATATACTGCATATTTCTTCGTTCAGTTGCAGATTGAATATCATACCCATGAAGATATATGTCATCAAAACTCAACAAATTTCTTTTGAATTGTGGTGAAACCAAGTATCTTTTATAAAAAACTTTGTTCAATCTGGCAATATAAAACTGGCTTTACCAGTTCTTTCAATCAGATCTACATGATCTAAGTTTAACTAACAACTACATTTTTTTTTTACTATATTTGATATGGGGCTAAAATAACTTGAATAACCAAAGTTTGTGATGATGACTAACTCGTTCAATTGAGTACTGACATCCTACTCTAGTTGTGTATTTGGAACCAAGGCAAGCACATTAACTGAGCCCACTTGCATAAAACCATATTGCAAAATCAACATGCAAACCAGGAACTCAAATAGCACTTGTTCAGAATTTAGCTAATGGACTTTAACAACATCAAATATCCAGGATGGCATCATAGCGTAGCATTTCTTGAATTTAAGTTTCGAAGATTGGCAGCCAGAAACAGGCAGTAAAAATCAGTTTCACACAGTATTGATGAAGAAAAATCAACTCCGATAATTGATGAAGAAAATCAAGCAGATTGTGGTCCCAAAATGAATGGTTGTGCTTGATCCATATCAACTCCAATTATTGATGAAGAAAAATCAAGCAGATCACAGAGAGAGACTATAAATCTTTTCAGATACAATGCTTTCAAGAAATATCAATTATTGATGAAGAAAGGAGACTTACTTTCAAAGAAATTCTGTTCAGATACAATGCTTTGAGCTTCATTGGCTGCTTCAGATCCAAGAAGCGCAACAACCGGAGGCTTCAGGTGCGAAGATTTCGACGATAGTTCTCAGGTGAGGTGCGAAGATTTTTCACAGGAATTTTTCTTTTTCTTTTGGCGCGCAATTATTGGCAGCCAAAAGTAAAGCAATGATTGTATTTGATTTATAAAAATCTCAATTATTGATGAAGAAAGATCAAACCTGATTCTTCTAGCTTCATCTGCTGCTTCAGATCCAAGGAGCGAAATAATTGGAGACTTCACACCAATTACATCCCTTCAGGTACCAATAACTTTTTTGGATGATTATTACTTTTACATTATTTTCTTTCTTTTTTTTTGCTCGAGAAGAGATTAACTAAAACTCAAATAATAAGTATTCATATTTTTAGTCAAAAAATCTAGTGAGTTTCTTTGTTGTGAAGGTATCGTCTCAAATGCCTCAGTAAGATTAGCACAGTGATTGTTATCTCAAATGCATAATTTGAAGGTTTCTGTGTTTTTTTTTTTTCTTTTTTCCCCTTGATGAACCCACTCATTTTTCAGTTGCAAGCGGCTCTCGATCGAATTCCTGTCCCATGAAAATTGAGTTTTTTTTTTCCTTTACAAATTTAAATTTCATAAAGCGTGTTTCATTTTCTTAAGACAAATGTAAACAATATCTATAAAAACAGGTGGCGAGAGAAAAAATAATAGGTGGCGAGAGAAAAAGTAATTTAAAATTGAAACAGTAGAAAACCGTAAGAAAACAGGGATGGAAAAATTAATTAAAACAAAATAAACATGAACTCTAATTAAATAGGACAATAAGAGACAAAAAAAAAAAAAAAAATGATAGAATTAGATAAAACAAAAAAGTCCAGAAAAATCGCATGCCCGATAACCAGCACTAGAAATGTTTTTCCCTTTCAAAATTAAATTTCAGAGAAATCATATTTCATTTTCTTAAATCAGATGTGGACTATATCTAAAATGGACAGGAAACTAGATAAACTTATAGATTTAAATCATTTAAAATTGAAGCACAAGAGAAACCTAAAAATAGATATGTTCAAATAGTTCCACTTCATCATTTATTTCTTTTAACTTTTTTTTTAAATTTACAATTGATTCAATATTTTTGTAAATTTATTCTAGCTTAGTCCCAGACTGAAAAAACAAAAGTCAAGATTAAAGTGATAAATAAAAGAGAGGATAATGTATTTATATAATAGAATAAAAGGATGAAAGTGTGTATCATTAAATCATTGTGAGTTGTATAGGAACTCTTCTAAATCTTTATCGACATAGTTATATGAAAGAAGGCAGTAAGTGATGAAAAGTAAGAGAAAAAAATTAGAAATATTACATTTTAATTAAATTTTCAAATCAATAGAAAGGTTGCAAGTTGCAAAACGAAGGGAATACTTGAAAATATTAAAAGTCCAAAAAAAATATTAAATAATCCTCAGGTTCATGAGAATTATTAATACTATTCATTTACTTTGTGCGGATTTTTACACTAGTATGTATACGAGTGGGAAACCCGCACGATGAGGAGGAATAGTAAAACTAAGAAGACCAAGGGTGTGTTTAGTTTTGCTTCTCATACATGCTTTTGCCGGTTTAAAGCAAACAAATAATTTTTTAATAAAATTAGATGTTTGTTAATTACTTTAAAAAAAGAGTTTTATAAACAACAAAAAGCTAAAAAACCCCTTTTTTTATGAGCCACAAAATCTGACTTGTCAACCACAGGAGTTTAAAAGCTTATCTTTTTAGTTTCTCACCCATGATCTCCCACGTAATATGATATATAACCATATTTTTCTCTCTATTTCTCATAATATAGACTATGAATCTTATCTAAATTTTTCTCCTTCACATGTTTATTTTTAACCCAGTTTTCTCCAACATATTTATTTAAAGATTTACATTATTTTTTTGATAAGCACGTGAAAGTTTAAAGTAACCAATAAGCTTAATTATACAAACATTTATTCTCATAAAGCCTTTTGGATTAGTCTTTTTTTTTTAAAAAAAGACTTATTTGTAAAACAACTTAAAATTAAAATTACGACTTAAAATTATAAGTGAGAAAGTGTATTGTGTAGAACTAATACAACTTAAAAACACAATAAAGAAGAATACTTTTGGCTGATGAGAGGATATCTCATCATTTTACCTACTTTTGTTTCGTTAATTGCTGATTAATGAAATGCTAGGGTTTTTCACCCACCAATTAACTAAAAAATTGTGGACGGAAATTATGTAGCTCAGCTAAGTTTGACCTATGCCCGGAGCACTAATACAAGAGATTCACTATCATAAAATTTGATAATTTCTACCCAATCTTAGATTGTGGATGGGGGTCGTTCGCCAAATCCAAGGAGCGGAACAAATGAAGGCTCCGCATGCAATACATTGTGTACGAGTGCAAGAGATATAGTTGCACAATCTACTTTAATTGATGAAGATTTTTTCCCTAGTTCTTATCACTAAAACAATTGGTCCAATGATTTGTACCTCCTAAAAGAGTAATAAATAATTTGCAGGAATCACTCTCAAACGAATCTGTTTCCTTGGTATTGAGAGTTAAAGAGGAAAAAAGAAATGGCAGGACAAGAAAACATACAATCTGCGGTGATAAACATAGATCTACTTGATACCATGAAGGCGGAGCTCGAGAAGGTCGATTTAACGGTAGAGATTACAGAGCCATACACCATCTATAAAATGCTACCTTCAGCTCGCAATGAACACAGTGAGGATTATGAACCTAAGATCACATCTATTGGCCCGTTACATGCCAAGAAAAGGGCATTTGAGCCAATGGAATCGGTAAAATGGAGGTACCTCCGAGACCTCCTCCGTCGTCGTCCAGATGATCAGCACATGCTAGAGAGGTATATCAACAAAGTCAAAGAGTTAGAGGTACGAGCAAGGAAGAAATATGCTGAGGTAATGGGCTCGACAGCGATGCCTTTGTTCAGCTAATGGTAGTCGACGCTTGTTTCATCATTGAGTTGCTGATTAAATGCGAATATGACTGGATTGCAGTTGTTCAAGAGAATTGGAACCAAGGTTTCTGAATGTTGACCTCATTCTTCTTGAAAATCAGATCCCTTTCTTCATTGTCCAGTCTTTGTTTGAGCTGTCAAACATCCAGGCCTCCCTGATCTCGAGAAGCTGGCCATTTCTTTTGTAACTTGGGGCGAGTGTGAGAGAGTTCCAGCGACGGTGGATCCCAAAAATG
Source organism: Agave tequilana (assembly GCA_038442645.1). Taxonomy (NCBI): domain Eukaryota; kingdom Viridiplantae; phylum Streptophyta; class Magnoliopsida; order Asparagales; family Asparagaceae; genus Agave; species Agave tequilana. The sequence continues at coordinate 29,829 of JAVJIF010024777.1, read as the reverse complement.
TAGATCATCTCCTCCATCTGTACCAGTTATCCTTGCTTCCAACTTCACCGATTAGGACTGCCCCCTCATGCGGACATACGGTGATGAACACAATCAAGAAGATTTGGAGCGTGGCTTCAAGATCTCTCTTCTGGCTTATAATTTCGTGCCTATACTGTCGACTACCACTCAAGTGTTGGGAATGCTATGAACAACTCACAGATAAAGAGAGATTAGAACCACCTTTCAGTATTCCAAGTGCAACCGAGCTTGATGAGTCTGGTGTTAAGTTCAAGAGGAAAATGAAAGCATCAAGTTTATTGGATGTTAGCTTTAGAGATGGAGTGATGGAAATCCCCTGGATGTGTATAGATGATTGCACAGCTACTCGGTTCAGAAACCTCATAGCCTTTGAGGAGTGTTGTTCCACATCTCGAGATCACTTCACAAGCTATGCAATACTCTTAGATAATCTCATCAACACACCAAAGGATGTTGCTTTACTTAAGAAATGTGACATTATTGAGAGCTGGCTTGGTCGAGATGAGGAAGTGGCCGACCTGTTCAATAGCCTTCGCAAAGGTACATATTTACGTACATACTCTAAGATTGACTATTTGGAACAGTTTTTCAAGAATGTGAAGCAGTATAGTGAGGTCGATCGCCACAAGTGGAGGGCAAGACTAGTACACGACTATTTCGGGACTCCATGGTCAACCATCTCCGTAATTGCTGCCATAATTCTCCTTATTCTCACTGCGACGCAGAGCTTCTACGCAATCCTTGGCTATCACAAACCACCAAAGTAGTGGTAGATCTCTCTACTTGGGTTAACATCATAATAAATAAGGAGATGCTGGGTGTGTTAATTAGTATGTGAACAAGAGTATTAAGCAAACGATTGTCTCTTTTGGTGATATGTTGATCACTTTATTTGCCCAGTGTTTGTAGAATATGCACATTAATTTGATTTACTTTATTTAAGTTTCACCTGTATAATTTCAGAATAGAAAGATTTTGATAACTACAAAGCCAGCCAAAAGAACTATGAAAATTAGAAAGATAAATGTGTTTAGAATTACAACATGGAAATTAGCAAACATTTACACATTGTCATTGTTGTTGAGTACAGCACAAATCAAGTAAATGTTAGCACTACACCTCAAATAACTAACTCTTTCATGTAACATAGAGCTTGGCCTGAATTAACGATTTCTGAGTTATTCACTGAAATCCCCTGACTGAAATGACACCTTTCCTCACTATGAGAATCATACAACAGTTCTTTCCTTTCAGTTTTATCTTCTCCTAATTCTCATTTCTACCCAACATGGTGTTTTCCACTCGAAAGCGGTTAATTGCCATCTTTTCAGTCCCATGATCTGCATTAGGTTGGAGGGTAAGGAAATGTAGCTTCTTTTGTTGGCATTCACGATCAAAATGCTTTTGTCAATATCGTGTTCTTGTTGAACAAACAAATAAAATAATCAATGCATCAAAAAAAAATAATGCTGCAATACAGATGAATACAAGAATTTACGTGAAAAATCCAAATGGAAAAATCACTGGTTGAGCTTTGAGCTTTGAGGGGCTTCGTTATGTCAGATCAGCAAAAAGGTACAAGTCACACGACAGGCCCGACTATGCCAACTTTCGTCGTGCACAGCTCATACATGCTCACTTTCTACAAACTCAACGTTAGAGCCTTCCTCAAAAAAATAAAAATAAAAGAGAAACTCTCCTTTGCTCAAACACTCTTTATCTCTCAAGAAAAACAAGTGCAACACTCTTCTAATTTATAGACAAATTGCTTGCCAATGACTTGTTTCTTTCTTTGCTCTTTGCTTACCTCTGCACAACAAGGAGTATGCTTATTTATAGGCTTGATTGAACCTTCTAAGTCCTCCTTATAGTCTTCTCACTTTCACAAGTCTAGTTAAAAGGTCAAAAACTCTTTGAACTTCTATATGTGAACTCATGGACCCAGAATTTGAATAGAAACATTTATTGACTGAGCATAACTTCTTCAATATTGCTCTGATTTGAGTGATTTAAAACTAGATCTGTAGCTAGAATGATTCTCTACAAATTTTGCATTGAAGATCCAGCTAAATAAAAATTGAATCATGCTCGAACAGAATCTTGTCACAAAAAGCATCAGTTTTGACTGAGTTGAAAATTGGGCCAAATACCAACATCTTTAAGATCTTACCAAGTCTGATTCTGATGGCCAATCAACTCCATCACTATATTCGGATTTGCCCTTTGATTTTGTAAATTGTGATTTTTGTTGATATTGCTGAATTCTAGAATCTGATGCATACCAAAAAAAATGTTTATGAAGTTCTATCAATTTTATTTTTCATTTTTTTCCCTTTTTAAATCATAATTACAGTAACTAAAGTAATTGCTGCAAGAAGCTGTACATGTCTAAACGCTAGAACTATGAACCGAGAAAATATCTCTGATATACTCATATGATTCAAGTATTTAGAAAATCTAATTTCACGAACTTTAGCACGTCTAAACTTTCAGAATATACCCATGATGAAAATTTACCTTATTTTTTTCTGCCTTTTATAGAGAAAATCTGCAGAATCCTATCGACATCATAGACAGACGACGGCTTTGAGTTTACAAAACTAGGCTTGTTCTAATACTTTTCCTTTCGGCAAAGTGCAATGTAATTTCTAGGATAGATTCTGACAAGTTTTCATCTCCTTATCAGTGTCTGATGGCTGCGAAACTCGCACATAACACTTGCAGGAGGGAGGGTCTTGTTTGGTGGGAGAAAATTCCTTGTAAAATTTCCTTGAATCAATGAAGAATTACAACGGATCAATACTCCTACTACAAAGGAGGGAAGCTGTTTAGACTTGAATCTCTCTTTTGTTTAGTGCTGGGTTCTTGATGTGGCGGTGGAAAGTGAATCTTGTTTTCCATTGACTGGGTGAACACCAGGACCTCTTGGGAATCCTCTCTTTGGATGCAGACGGAGTAACACAGGTCCTATCCATCAGGAATCTTAAAGAGATTGTAGGCAAAGACAAACTTGTACGCAACAAGTTGTTAGAAGAGTTGAACTCTCTCTTTCCTTTCAGTGGAAGTTCAAGAATTATCCGATCAACCGACCCCTTCTCCATAGCAAACGGGGCTATTTATAGAGGTTTCAGGGGTGAAGGTGCCCCCTAAAAATGCTTCATAATGGGGGTTAAGTCCCTCATTACGTGGGCAGTAATTGACCTAATAACGAGGGCAGTTATACCCGAGACGCGGGTTTTGAGCCTTGTGCCTTGTTGCTAAAGTGATGCTGAGATGCGGGTTTCGACCCTCGCGTCTTGTTGTTGCAGTGATGCTGAGACGCGGGTTTCGACCCTCGTGTCTTGGTGCTGCAGTGATGCTGAAACGCAGGTTTCGACCTTCGCGTCTTGGTGCTGCAGTGATACTGAGATGCGGGTTTTGATCCTCGCGTCTTGATGCTGCAGTGATGGCTATGATTAGCCCTGCGTCTAGAATTTGGACTCTGTTTTTTGATGACTTGTCATTAGTGATTTTTAGACAGCCTACAGAACCCCCTCCAAAGTTTTCGATATTCCACGGTTGACTAGGACGGATATCGAAATACTTTAGACTCCGGTTGAACCATACATCTCATGATTGGACTGATAATCATTTGAGGTGCCCTGAGCCTGATCCTGTCTGAAATATGGTCTTCGTGAGTACTATGAAACCGTTTGAAGCCGCCAGAAATGATCGTAGCGAGTGTCTAGATACGCAGTCTAGACCTCCCCAGTGCTCTGAGCTTGTTGTTTGTGTACTTTGAATCAGGGGTGAACAGTCATCTGCTTGTGCCAGTATACTGTTGAACTGAATTACAGAAGCAAAGACTGAATGCCAGTCTTGTAGACGCAGGGGTCATGTTACTTTAAAGACGCAGTCCTCACTTGGGGTGGGGACGCATCTACTAGTTTGCTGAAGAAACGCGGCTCTTGTAGGGACGCGATCTTTGAGATGAAGACGCAGCTCTCATTCTATGAGCTAGGCGCGGCTTTGGCCTTGCTGAAGAGGCGCGATTTTTGGAGGAACGCGATTTTTCATTAAACATGAATCCGTGTTGTGGGCGCGTTGCCAAGCTAAATTAACTTAACGGGTTGAATTAAATCTTATCAGAAGTGTGATGTTAACGTGACAAGGGTGTGAGTCAGAGGTGTGATATTAACTTAACCCAAGAGTGTTTCAGCTTTATTTGGGAAAACTGAAAGTATCACTGTCATAGGTGTAATGTTTAACTTGGCAGTGAGGATAATGCTAGAGGTATAATTTTAAACTTGGCATCGGTCATCTCGACTTTGACAAGGAAGTCTGAGAGAAAATCATTGTCATAGGTGTATTGTTGAACTTAGCAATGAACTGGACGCTAGAAGTGTAATGTTAAACTTAGCATCGCTCATCTCAGCTTCGATACGGAAGTCTAAGGGGAAGTGACTGTCAGAGATTTAATATTGAACTTGGCAGCAATTTAATCACTGTTAGAGGTGTAATGTTAAACTTAACAGTAATTTGTCAGAGGTGTGGTATTAATTTGACAGAAATTCGCTCGTGATAGGAGCAATTTGAGAACCTGTCATTCTATTGATGAGAATTGACAAGTAGAAGTTGAAATGTCAGAGGTGTAATTTTAACTTGACAGTGATTGATTTGCGATATGAGCAATTTTGAAGACTTATCGTTCTATTGATGAGAATTGACAAGTGAAGTTTGAAGTGTCAGAGGTGTAGTGTTAACTTGACAAATTTGAATGCTTGCTACTCCATATAGAGTTAAGACAAGTAAGGTTTGTACTCGCTAGGGAGTATTGAAATTTTTCATTGCCAGAGGTATAATGTTAACGTAGTAATGATTGTATTTTGTGGACCTACCATTCTGTGTATGAGAATTGGTAAGGGGTTTTGAAAATTTGCCGTTAGAGGTATACTATTAACATAGCAGCGAGGATTTTTAAAGAGTTTTGTTGTCAGGGGCTTTAACATTACCTTGACAGGGTCCATTGGGGATTGAAAAAATCTGGCTTGTCAGAGGTTTAATGTTAACTTGACAGAATCCAGTCCATTTCATTAGGGAGATGAATCACCAGTGTTTTTATGGTCTTACCATTCTATGGGTGAGAATTGGTAAGTGACTTTGGAGGAGAGAGTGAGACCAAGTCCACTTAGGATTTTTAGCAAACTCTCAACTATCAATGAATTTGGTGTGCCTTTACCAATTACCGTTTGAATTGGGCTAGCCATGCTATTCCCCTCAGCATGATAAGTTGTCGAAGACTTATGTTGGGCTTAGAAGCCAGCATTTTCCTCTGTCCTTAGTCGTCGGAGGCATCGGATGTTAATTAGGAGAGCAATACAAAAACTCAAGTTTCGCCTTTTGTTTCTTTCTCAATATTTACATCATACATCATTGTGCAGTCAGTACTCGATTAGCTTGTCACTGATCTATCGTGATGTGATCTAGTAAAGGAAAGAAGCCTTTCTTGGATCTGGAGTTTTGATCAGAGGTGTAATATTAACTTGATCGGAGGAAAAGTACTATCAAGGATAGTATTTCTTCAAGAATTTGTCGTTGATTGGCATCATGAGTGTATCACCATTTGAAGTTATGAGGTAATATGCTCCATTTGAGTAGACTGACTCTACTACAAATGGTCCTTCCTATTTGGGCTGGAATTTTCCTTTTGTCTTATGTGTCGTTACCATAGGTCTTCTGATAGCTAAGACAAGGTCACCTTTCTTGAAAGTTCGCTCCTTAACTTTCTTGTTGAAGGCTCTGGTAATCCGAGCTTGATAGAGCTCGATTTGTTGTTGGGCCTGCAGACGTTTATCGTTTAAGGCCTCCAGTTCTTGGAGTCACAGTCGATGCTTCTCTTCATTTGTCATCTCTGTTATTAAGGCAACAAGTAGAGATGGAATTTAGATTTCTAGTGGAAGCACGGCTTCACACCCATATACCAAATAAAATGGTGTAGCTTTTGTTGGGTTTCGAACAGTTGTGCGATAGGCACATAAGCAATCACCTAAGTTATCATCCCAGTCACGCTGACTTTTCGAGACGAATTTCTTGAGAAGCTTGCCAATGGTCTTGTTTAAAGCTTCTGCAAGGCCATTAGCGGTGGGATAGTAGGCCGTTGAGGACACACTCTAGATTCTAAACTTAGTGCAGAACCTCTGAAAAGCCTGACTGACGAACTGGGGTCCATTGTCATGGATAATTCGCCGGGGTACACCAAAACGGTAGATGACGTGATGTTTAACGAATTTGATCACATCAGATGACTTTACCTCCCTCAAAGGAATGGCTTCAGCCCATTTAGAGAAGTAATCGATTATGGCTAAGATGAACCGATGTCCTTTTTGATGATGGTGGGCTTATAGGGCCAACTACGTCCATGCCCTACATCTCAAATGGCCAGGTAGAAGTTGTAGAGTGGAGGTATCCTGGTGCTTGATGGATGAAATCGCCATGAACTTGGCAGGCTTGACATCGTTTGGCATAAGTGATGACGTCAGGGATCATCTTAGGCCAATAATATCCCAATCTTTGGAGTCGATCCCCAAGTTTTAGACCAGGCTAATAGGATTTAACATGCCGTCATGCGCTTCTTTCAATACCTCATGTGTCTCTTTTTGTGATAGACAGCGAAGCAAGATCCCGTCATGCGACCGACGATACAGTTCGGGTGATTGCATTATAGTAGATTTGGGGGCTTTCCTTCTAATGGCAGCCGCTTCTTTGGTATCATCAGGCAGGATGCCGTACAAGACATAATCAATGTAAGGGAATCGCCAGTCTCTAGGCTCCGGACCGGTTGACGACTCAAGAGCTTCTTTGACTTGACAGTCTCCTGTCAGCTTCTGGTAATCCTCAGAAGCGATTCTTAGGCAATACAAGTCGTGGCTGTAGACAAGTATTTTCTCTACTACTCCAGCTGGAAGGGCTAAAGAGGCAGCGAGAGACGCCAGTGCATCTGCATGCGCATTTTGCTGGTGTGGTACATGGTCGATGTAAAAGTTTATGAATCTCTCGGCCATGTGGACAGTTGCATTGTAATAGGGTACTAGATCTTCATGTCTGACTTCGTACTCCCCACGAACATGGTTGACGATAAGTTTAGAGTCATCATATGCCTTGAGATTTTTAACGCCAACCTAATCGGCGATTTGCATTCCAATCAAAAGGGCATTGTACTCCGCTACATTGTTGGAGCAGGGCTCGGTTAATGAGAAGGCTCGAGGAATCACATAGTTCTGTGGGGAGATGAGTACTACCCCCACTTCTGCTATGATATGTCCCCACTTCTACTATGATATGTCCTTGCAGACCTGTTTTCGATGCACCGTCAAAGAAAAGTTGACACACTTGTCTTTCAAAAGATGTCTGGGTTAGACAAACTTCAGCGACCTCGTCTGGGAGATCCTCGTAAAGTTCAGTAGTCCTCGGATCTGGATGCTCAGCCAGGAAATCCGCCACAGCTTGTCCCTTCATGGCTTTTTGTGGTAAAAAGCGCATTTCATATTGGGATAACAGTATGGCCCATTTTGCCAATCGGCCATTTAATGACGATGGCTTTGTCATGAGTAACCTCAAAGGGTTAACCCTCGATATGATGTTTATAGTTTGGCAGACCAAGTAGTGTCACATTTTCTGGACAGTGAACACCAATGCCAAACATTCCTTCTCGATCGGGTTGTATCGATGTTCGGCCCGATCATAGTCCTACTCAGATAATAGATTGCTTGCTCGTGTCCTTGATCATTATTCTGGGCTAGTAAAACTCCTAGAGAATGAACCATCGCTCGGACGTATATCAGGAAAGGTTTTCTGGACACCGGAGCTGTAAGGACTGGTGGTTGCGTGAGGTATCGTTTGATTTCTTCGAACGCTTGTTGGCAAGCATCGTCCCAAACAAACGACACCCTTTTTCATTAATTTGGTAAAGGGTTGGCATCTTCCGGAGAGATTTGAGATGAACCTTCGGATGTATGCCAATCGTCCTTGCAATCCCTTATGTTCTCTGAGGTTCCGCGGAGGTTGCATCTCCTGGACAGCGTGAACTTTTTTCGGGTCCAAATGAATTCCTGTGGAAGTTACCACAAACCCTAGGAATTTGCCGCTGGCCACCCCCAGGAAGGATTTGGTGGGGTTCGTCTTCAACTGATGTGCCCGCATGATGTCGAGATTACCTTCAAATCGGTTATGTGATTACCTTTGGCGTGGCTTTTCACTGCAATGTCGTCAACATAGCATTCCACTGTTTTACGCATGTGCTCGTGGAAAATGTCATTCATAGCTCTCTGATATGTAGCCCCCGCATTCTTCAGTCCGAAGGGCATGACGGTGTAGCAGTATACCCCCAGTGGTGTCCTAAAAGAAGTATGTTTTTCATCATCAGGATACATTTTGATTTGGTTATACCCTGAGAATCCATCCATGAAGGACAATCGCTCAAATCCACACGTATTGTCAATCATGACATCCGTGATTGGGAGAGGGAATTCGTCTTTGGGACAGGCCTCGTTTAGATCACGAAAATCAATGCAAATCCAGATCTTTTCGTTCTTTTTGGCAACGGGAACGATATTGGCTACCCAATCAGGATGTTGTTCTTCCCTAATGAAGCCAGAGTCTATAAGTTTTTTTGACCTCTGACTGAATTGCCTCCATTATTTCTGGACGAAACCGTCGCTGTTGTTGTTTGACTGGCTTTACGTCTGAATTAATGTTGAGGCGATGCATAGCCACCCGGGGATCAAGTCCAGGCATGTCCTCATAATTCCAAGCGAAAACATCTATATACTCTTGCACAAGAGATATTAAATCTTCTTTCTCAGAGGGTGATAGGCTTTCGCTTATAAAGATGGGCTTAGGATTAGCCTCATCTCCCAGATTAATCTGGGCAACTTTATCCTCCGTGGGCGGCTCGCGCTGTTCAAGCGAGTATCCCAAAGAGTATTTAAGTGCTTGATCTAAGGATCTGCATCAAACTGGATCATCTCTTCATCTCTATCTTTCAGGTGGCTTGTTGAAATTATATTTACTGAAAGTTCTCTAAAGATGTTGCTGACACTAACATCTGACTCCCACGATGACTTGCCCGATGAGTAATTATGGCATAATGACTCTTCAGACTCAGAAGCTGATGGGATCGGAGTTGACACATAGCCCAACCCCCTGCGAGTTCGATGATAACAATCAGGGGTTTTCCCTTTCGGGACGAAAGATCGGAGTAGTGTTCTCCTTCCTTTGCCGAAGTTCAACCTAGGATTGTTTGTCAGATCATACCCTATGCTTTCCATCATTCTGAGTACATTTGGCTCGTAATGAGCGAACTGAGGGGGTCCTTCTCGCATTCTGATTCTTCATGAGACATTGGCTCGGATTTGATTTGTCTGAAAAGAATTGGTTTTTGGCCTTTCTGTCTTACTAGAACCATGAATATTGATTCTTGCGCATCACCGACATCTTGGTACGTTTTGAAGGATGACTTCACTGGTACATGCAATGATGTCAAAGCATCCATTGCCAATCAGGGGTCATTATCACTTCAGTACTAGTGTCTGACGGTACTGAATCAGAAGCGAACACAGAAAAATAAGCCAAATCTAACTCTTCATTAATATACCATCCGCCTACATCATTGGCGGTGTTATCAACATCGATCTTATTAATGCTCGTTATAAGTGAATCTAGTTCCCACATGCACTCTTCTTTCTCTGGCTCGGTGTCAGCTTCATTACCAGAGTCTGGCTCCTCTGGTTGCGGGTTCTTGTTTGTTTCCATAGAGTCCTGGTACAGGAGAGAGTCTGTGAAATAGTTCTCGACTCGCTTGAACGGATGTCTTTCGGCAATCAACGTTCGTACCTTTCCACTCCCGTCGATGTATTTCATAACTTGGTAGAGAGTGGAGGGAAAGATGGAATTACGATGAATCCATGGTCGTCCAAGCAGCAAATTGTATGAGGTGTCGGCATCGATTACGTAGCACGTCACTTCCGACTTTAAGTCTCCAATTTGGCATTTGAGCTTGATCTTCCCCATTGGGCGGGTACCATTGGTATTGAACCTATAAATGATAGTCTAGGTAGCGCTCAATTGGTGGGTAGGAATCCCTAAATGCTGCATGACCCGGCGAGGCATAATGCTCAACGCGGACCCTGGATCTACCTGAATGCGGCTTACTTCAGATGATCCAATGTACCCTGTGAAGTATAGGGGTCGATCATGTTTCCCCTTAACCTGCATATCATCTGCCGTGAAAGTGATGCAGGGAACGTTTTAGGAGGCATGGAGGCAATCCTCTATATCTTCCTCCTGTGGTCCAATCGGTACCTGGGTCATGAAAACCTCAGCATTAGCTAGAGCCTCTCTCAAAGCCTCTCTGGTTGACTTTGATAGCCTCATGAGCTCGTAAAAGGTGATTCTGGCCGGGATATTAGCCAGTTGAGTCAGGACGTCAAAGCGGTAAGGTGTTGTGGATCCTTTCGCGTTGTCTTTTGAGAGAGCTTTAGAAAATCGAAGCTCTTTCTGCCTCTCTGCGGTTGTTTCATGGAGGGCTTGGCTGACTCTGTAGCGGGTTTGGGAAGGGTTGCTACCATTACGTCATACTTTTTCAAATATGCCCAAACGAATTTCTGTTACAAGTTGATTGGGTTCCGTGGCGAGAACTGTTATTTCCTCTTCTGAATCAGTCAATGAGGGAACATCAGTTTCTGCTTCTCGGGAAGAAACGCACACCACATTACAGGATGAAGCCTTCGTCTTGCCTTTGGACCTTCTACTGGTAACAGTGGTCCATTGTTGGCCATCCACAAGATCGGGATGAACCCATATAACTTCCCCCTGAGGTGTGGGGACAGGTATAAGACCCTTCTCTTGCTGATGGTGAGGGTCTATATTGATCATTCTTAGTTCCCCTTTTGGGATGGGGACTACTCCAGAGGGTGTTGGAGGTTGTCTTCCAAACTAGAGGAATGATGTCATATTAGCTGTCACCTTCTCTACTCTGGACGGAGTTTTAATACCTCTGCATCAATCAGAGCCTGAAGGATGTCTTTGAAGACATAACAGCTCTTGGTGGGGTGTCCCAGCAACCTATGGTATAAGCAGTAGTTGGGATTATCAGTTTTACCGACTTCTTCGGGACGTCTAACTTCGGGAAGCTTTAATCTATTGCTCTTGTTAAGTAATTTGAAGAGCGAGTCAACATGTTCGTCCTTGAAGGAATACTGCTTACTGGCGCGTGTCTGACTTGAAGAGCCACTTCTCTTGACTGGTTGAGGTTTGGCAGGGGATTTGGTCTCTGTTGCCAAGTTATCCTTCCTTTTTGTTTGAAGGGATGCGTCTGGCGTAGCCTTGTCGACCTTTCGGGTTTGGGCTTGTTTTCTTCTGTCCTAACCCTGGCGACAATTTCTTCAGCCTGTTCTCCTTGTTGGACCAATTATTTCTAGGTGCGATTTTCAGCAACTCCTATTTGGGCGAGGAGCGAAGTTTGTAGATTGTGGCGGCATGTTTCTACCAGGGTGACCTGGGTCATACCGCTAGGACATCATAGTGCTACATTCTGAAATCTTTCTGCAAATGATTTGACGGACTCCCCTTTCGCTACTTTGTAGCCAAAAGAGTAGGCATTGTGACCTCTAAGTCGTCTTCAAAAATGCGTGTCAGAAAGAGCTTCTTCAAATCACCCCAATTTTTAATGGAGCCTTCTGGGAGCTTCATGAACCATTCAAAGGCGAGCCCTTTTAGGGTGCCGATGAACAAACGTGCCAAGATGGCATCGTTATCTACCACGTTCCCCGTCTGAGACTTAAAGTAGTAGATATGTTGGTTCGGTGACCCTTTGCCGTCGAATGCTTGGAGGGTCGGAGCTTTGAACTTAGGAGGATATGGAACAAGGTCCCACTCGGCCGGATATAGCCGGACCACTCCTGCTTCTTGGAGGCCTTTCTGATTAGTAAGGGCCTCAAGACGTTGCTCTAAATGATTCATTCTTTTAGAATGAGTCCCTCCATGGTCCTGGTTGTCTTTCCCCTTAGATGAGGATTTAGATGAGCCAGAAGTAGACTGCTCTTTCTCCTCGATATGTACAGAAGATGAGCTTTTCCCTCTTTTCGTTTGCCTTTAGACTTTTTAGAGGAGGCTTTTTCAGTTGACTTTCTTTTGTCTTCATGCAATTGTGCCAGCATCTGCTTGAGGGTATCAATAGATTCTTGTTGAGCACGAATCATCTCGAATTGTTCCTTCTGGACCTGGGCTTGTTGCTCAAAGCGCCTGGCTGTCTCCTTGGAGTATTTGTCATGTATATAAAGGCTTCCTTCTCTATGGAAGAGTTTGAAGCCTGCGACTCTGCAACAGCAGAATGCGAGTCATTTACTTCAATGCCCCGAGCCAGGCACTGTAATTGATCTAGGCAATTACTCTAGTCCGAGTGCAAGTATGCCGGTACACTCCTTCTTGCTCTGTGTCAGACTCGACGGAGCTGACCACTGATTGCTTTCCCCTACTCCTGCTTGTCATGTTTGCAATGATTTCAGGGTACTCAGTGTCAGAGAAAGTCCTCCTTCTATGGGAGAGTCAACTGTCTGAATCTAGACTGTCGGCTTGCACGTGAACTGCAACGGCACTCAGAGCATTGTGATAAGCCATTCACAGCAACACAATGGAGTGATCAGACTTGCACTTCTCTTCCTTGTCAAATAATCCCTTAGATCCGTGGGAGGGGGATCGAAGAGATTAGCCTCGGATTGTCGAGGGCTTTTCAACTTGCGAGAGTTCTCCTTGCTTCGCAAAGCTAAGATGCAAGGTTCTGAGACGCGGAGCTCATGTCCTGAAAAATGAACGCAGCTCTCGCGTTGTGGCTCTAAAACGCGAGTCTAGCGTCTCTGCTGAGAAGAGACGCGGCTCTCGCATTGTCGACTGTCGCATCTGGGTAGAGATGCTTGAGAAACGCAAGGCTGCTGGGTCCCATGTACAGAGGCACAGGTCTCGTGTCTTTGATGAAGAGCACGGACTTCGCGTTGCTGCTTGTGGCGTTTGGGAAGCGGTGCTTCAGAATGCGAGCTTGGTGAATCTCACGTTTAGGTTGCCAAACGCGGACTTCACGTGTCTGACATGGTTCAGAAGAAACGCGGGTCTGAACCTCGCGTCCTACCTCTGTTGGACAAACAGTTGTTCCAACTTGTAGTTGACGCGCACGCCGCCTCTGTCGCCGCTCGGCATTCCGGTTACGTCGTGTGGATTGAAAGGAACCCCCGGTAACCTGACGCTCAGGAAGGGCATTGTAACGCCCCGATTCCGCGGATACGGAGACGTTACTGCGACGTATATACGCAGGTCAGAAATACCCTCACGTATACGCTAAGCATCAGTACAGGCAAGAATCAGAGTACGAAAGCATGTGGTGCATTATACATTCTAACATATGAGTACAATTACAAAGTTATCACCAGATGTGACAATATTATAAGAATATTATATCACCGATAGGCGCAAGTGCAAGAATTCAAAGAGATGTACAAGTATGAACAGTACAAAAGGGTGCTCACGAGATAGCAGGAGATGCCGCGAGCAAATCAGGGGGAGCAAGGATGGGACTGGAGCTACAACTGGTCTGTCCACTCCGCAGAAGTGAGCTTAGTCCTCAGCAAGAAGATCCCCTTTAGTCCAAACTTCGAGACCTGACATGAGAATCTAGAGGAGTCAGAACTCCCCGGCGAGTGGTAATGCGAAAGCCAGATGGCGTGCTGAGATAAGCACATGTGTATTGATAAATCTGAAACGTGAACATGCATTGGAAGCCGTGTCGTGAGCAGCGGCATGCAGGAGCAAGTAAAGAGATAGTAATTGATATCTAGCCGGGAACATATATGATATAAGATTATAAAAGCAGGTAACGAGGCGACAAATAAAACAGACTTGCCAACACCAGATATCTCCTAAACTAACATGAAACCGATAAAACTGGTAAAATCGAATAAAACCGAATAAGATTGATTACGAGCAAAATCGATCGTACAGGCTTAGATCACGGCTCCATGAGACTAGTACATCGAAGGAATAATCCAAACAAGGAAACCCTCATCTATATACCTTTATCCCATGTTACCGTAGTCTGAGCGCATACAAGCCGGGTTACAAAACAACACCACGAATTGTTTATTAGCATCCTATTATAATTGGGGCCATCTAAATTGTAGGTTTTAGTATGCGTCCCATTCCACATACTTTCACTTACAACTTATAGAACAAGTTGTTTGGAAACTGATAAAGTTCGATGAATCATGTTTCGGATGGGCCCTGTACATGCCCGGGACAACGATCCAGGAGTATTCGGGCTGAACCGGAATGTACCGTTAGGTACCGGGACTTATTTACGCCCGAACAGGAATAGAGTATCGCAGATCCCATAGAAATAGGCCTAGGGCGTGTGCATACCCGGCAGGAATAAACAGGAGTAGGGGTGCCAGCACACCCCACGAAATCCCTGGTGGCCGCCAGGTGATCCCTCAAGTATGTGGCCACGCGTGACTCGATAAGGCCACCATAAACATGATTATTCAGGGCCCATCAATTTCCCCAAATCAGGTGCAAGTTGTCTTATTATAATTTAATATGTAGTTAGCAATTCACAGGAATAAAAGGATCAGGACATGATCAGGAATTCAGGAGTACATGAATACTATAGATTTGGGTCACTGTATATATAATACAGGATAATAAGCACATGATTCAAGTCATTGTATGTAATACAGAATAATACGGCAGGATTCCCGTGAATGTGATAATCACAGGTCAGGTATTAATATGTCAGGAGGCAGGTGATAAGTCATGTTATAATGAGGAGAAAATGCTAAGTAGTAAGTCATGTCAGGTGATAACACATCAGTTGCTAAATGATAAAGACAAGTGTATGTCAAGAGTTAATATAACAAGTATGTACATCACAATATAAAATGGGAATACCGATACAAATACATAATGCAATACAAGTCAACCCAATAATGCGAGAAAGTCCAAAGGGAAGGCGAGGACACCCGCCTAGAACTTCAGAAAACACCGTGAAATGCCTGATGTCCGGAATCCAGGAAATCAACGCCTAAACGCGTTCAATATAAAGGAGAAGAGAGAATGGAGACGAGGGAATTGTAGACGCGGGAGTCGCGTTGCGTAGATGTCACAAACGCGGGGTTCGAGATCCGCGTTAAACCTAGGATACGAGAAGAACACAGACGCGGACGTGAGTTCCGCGTCGTGTTAATATAAGAACGCGAATGTCGCGTTAAATAATTACTTGGACGCGGGGGGTAAAATCCTCGTCTAGTAATCACACAACAAGAGAAAGGGAAAGACAGGGAAAAAGGGGAGACACAGGAAATGAGGGAGAAGAGACGCAGGGAAGGAATTAAAGGAAAGGAAAAAGAAAGAAGGAAAGAAAAGAGAAAGAAAGAAAGAATAAATGAAGGAAGAAAAGAAAGAAGGAAAGGAAAGAAAAGAAAGAAGAAGGGAAGGGGGATGGTCGGTCATGTTGCCGGCGGCGGCCGGAGGTGGCCGGAGACGGCCGGAAGTGGCCGGAGATGGGTGGCCAAAGCCCCAAGCCCAATCAATGGTGGTGGAAGTGTAGTTGTGTTTTGAAAACGAGGCTTCGGAGAACGAAACTATAGCTCGTTAGAAAGAGTATTCCAAGGAGAGGAAGATGGTGTGATTCGTGGTGGTCAAGGTGGTGTAGGTAGTGGTGGGGAAGGTAGTGAAGTTGGTGGTGAAAGTGGGTTTCTTGGTGTTTCTTGGTGGAAAAGAGGAAGAAGAAGATGGTGTGGAGGTGGTGTTATGGTTGTTGGAATGGTGGAAATGATGGAGGAAATAAAGGTGGTGGAATAGGTGGTGGAAAAATGGAGGAGGTGGAAAGGATGGCCGGCCAAAGGGAGGGCAAGGCTGTTTTTGAGCTGCCCTTCTTCATTGGCTGCTGTTGGAGAAGAAAGAAGAGAGAAAAAAATGAAAGAGAAGGAAAGGAAACGGGGTGTATATATAAGGGGATTGTTTAGATAATTACAAGTGTGCCATACAATAAAGAGAGTTGCGTCTCTTTAAAAACAAAAGGCTGCGTCTCACATACAAAACTGCGTCTAGCAGTTGTCCTGACGCAGTGATGGAACTTGCATGTAACACCCCGCTCCCGGAATACGTACTTAGTTGCGTATTCAGATTTCTCGATTGTATTTTTTTGATTTACTTCCTGTATTTGCTTTGTATTATGAATTGTTTATATGAT
This sequence comes from Agave tequilana, assembly GCA_038442645.1. Classification (NCBI taxonomy): domain Eukaryota; kingdom Viridiplantae; phylum Streptophyta; class Magnoliopsida; order Asparagales; family Asparagaceae; genus Agave; species Agave tequilana. The sequence continues at coordinate 13,535 of JAVJIF010024777.1, read as the reverse complement.
CGTTTTACCTTGGACCCTGATTCGTGGACTCGGATTCAGCCCTAGTCTGAACCGGGGACCCGATCTCAGGTTATTACTCGATTTAGTCTTTCTGGTATTCAGATTTGACCGATTTAAGTTTCAAACATCATTTTCCAATATTTTATATTTTCTCATGATTTTCTGAAATTTTCCAGAATTAAATTGAAAATCTTTAAAACCGGTGTCGATCAGTACCACTGACCGATTCTCAGATTTTTAATTTACAAACAGAGTTGAATTTTAAGAAATGACTTCCCTATAACTTCTTAAAATCATATTTTCTACTTAAATACTTTTTCTGGGATTTTTCTAAATTTATCGAAATTCCACTGGATTTGGTGTCGGCCAGTATCGCTGGTTGATTCTAGAAATTTTAGTTTACAATTGGAATCAAATTTTTAGATTATGCTTTCATATTACTTCTTAGAATTATATTTTCTCCTTTCAGGTATTTTCTGAGATTTTCAGATTTTATCAAAGTCCGGCCGACCCGGTATAGACCGGTATTGACGGTTGACTTTGGGATTTTTATTTTGAAAGTGGGATTGAATTTCTGAAAATTTATTTCACCAAAAATTTTATATAATATTTATTATTTTTGAGAATTTTTGGAAAGCTTTCCAAGCTACTTAAATTTTTAGACTTTTCTGGAGTTTTCAGTGTTTTCCCAGATACCAGAATTCTATCAGATATTTTATTTCCTCTTTTCTCTATTTTCTCTCTCCTCGCTAGACGCGAGTTTCACCTAATCTGAATTCAATATTTAATGCAGAGATCCTCTCCATACTGCATTTAATGCTATGCCCTGCAACTTGTCACCATGACTTTTTGTCTTTTTAACCAAACGCAACTTTCGCATTTTTCCTGGACGCGGCTTTTATCTCCGCGTCTAGCTTGTTTGCCCAGACGCGGATTTCATTTCATGGGGACGCAACCATTTAAGGGAGACGCAAGTTTCATTACATCCAAAGCATTCCAATGGCAACATTATAATAATATTTTCCCCCTTATATAACCACCCCCCCTTTTTTTCTTTCCTTCTCTTTCATTTCTTCTTCTTTCTTCTTCCAGCAAGCTGCAAACGAAACCAGCAGTAAAGGCAGCGCCTTGCCCTCCTTGGCCACCATATTTTTGGCCACCAACTCTTCTCTTTTTCACTCTCCATCATCCCCCATCTCCTTCTCCATTTTACCAAGTTCAAGCAACCCATTTCCACCACCTCTCCTCCTTCTTTTTCTTCTTCTTTACCAAGAAACCCATTATCACCATTACCTTCTTCCTCATTTCCACCACTATCTACACCACCTTGGCCACCACCAACCACGCCATCTTCCTCTCCTCGGCGTGCTCTTTCCATCGGACCTACTCGTCGCTCTCCGAAACACCATTTCCAAAACTCCAATTTTTTCATTTTAACTACACTTGCACCCCTCCATATATTGCTTTGGCCACCCATCTCCGGCCACTTCCGGCCAACTCCGGCCACCTCCGGCCGCCGCCGGTGACCGCCGGCCAAGCCGTGACCGGCTATCCCCTCTCCCTTTCCCTCTTTCCTTCTGTCTTTCTTTCCTTTCTTTTCTCTTCCTTTCCTTTTCCTTTTCTTCCCTATTTTCCCCCTCATTTCCTGCACCTCCCCTTTTTCCCTGTCACCCCCTTTTCTCTTGTTGTGTGATTACTAGACGCGGATTTCACCCCCCTGCGTCCAAGTAATTATTTAACGTGACCTTCGCGTTCTTATGTCAATGCGACGCGGAGTTCATGCTCGCGTCTGCGTTCTCCTCGTGTCCTTGCTAGAACGCAGTTCTTGAACCTCGCGTTTGTGATCTCTCCGCAACGCGGCTCCCGCGTCTGCGATTCCCGCATCTTCATTCTCTCTCCTCTTCTACATAATATGACCTTTACTTTATTGAACGCGTTTACGCGTTGATTTCCTGGATTCCAGAGATCGGAGATTTCACAGTATTTTTCGTATTTAGGCGAGTGTCCTCGCCTCCATTCGATTTTCCCTTTTATCGGATCGACTTGTATTTGCATTATGTATCACTTGACAACTGATGTGTTATCATTTACTATGCTACTGCTAGACACCTGCTTATGTTATGTTATCTCTTATCACTTGTTCCTTGTTATGACATGACTTATTACCTGTCACCTGCCTGATAACTTGTCATTGGCATGTTGAGACCTTATACATGTTATGATTAACACTCTACCCATGATCATCACATTACGGAAATGTAGTACTTGATCTCTTGTTATGAACTCCCGTTATGCTTGTTATGTACTCCTGTTATGACCAGTTATGATCCTACTCATTCCCGAAATCTGATAATATTGTTAATAAGCTATAAAAAGGATAACTTGCACGGGGAATGGGAGTAAGTGATGGATGCCGGTATGATGCCTTGCTTACAGTAATAGAATATAAAACTGACGATTCGTGTTAGGGGGATTTCAGGCCCCCAGAAGATGCATGTTAGGGGGAAGGCCCCCAATGGCTGTGTCCCGGGCGGACGGGAACTACTATAAGTATGAGCTATCAGTTCTTCATCAGCTTCCAATAACCAACCTCGACTTACTTATATATGGATGTATGTGTGTTGAGATGTACACCAGGACACATACCTAGATATATGGGTCGGACGAGTAATAATAATAAAATGCCAAGATAATAACTTGTTATGTTGCTCTACAAATTTGGTTATACCACTTGTTTCGCCACAATTGCATTCATCAAGTTTTACTTCGGATTTTCGGTTTTATGATTATTATACTATACCTGTTCATGTCCTACTTTCCACTTATATTCTATTCCACCAGTCTCCTGCTCTTATCTTATCATGCCATGAGTAGTTCCTTCTTGATATTACTTGTTATATATCTACTTGTCCTTGCATGCCTGTGCTCGCGACACGGTTTTTCTATGCATGTTTATGATTCGGATTTGTCGACACACTTGTGCTTATCTATGCACGCCCCTTGGCATTCGCATCACCACTTGCCGGGGAGTACTGACTCCTCTGGATCCTCATGTTCAGGTCTCGGAGCTTGGACTGAAGGGGATTCTTCTTGCTGAGGACCAAGTTTACTTCTGCGGAGCAGACAGACCAGCTGTAGCTCTGGTCCCATTCTTGCTCCCCCTAGTTGGCTCACGGCATCTCCAGCTATCTTGTGAGCGCCCTTTTGTACTATTCATACTTGTACATCTTTGTATTCTCGCACTTGCGCCTATCGGTGATGTAATATTCTTGTAATATTGTATCACATCTGGTGATAACTTTGTAATTGTACTCATATGTTGGAATGTATAATGCACCACATGCTTTCATACTCTGATTCTTGCCTGTACTGATGCTTAGCATATATACGTGAGGGTATTTCTGACCTGCGTATATACGTCGCAGTAACGTCTTCGTACCCGCGGGATCGGGGCGTTACAGGATGGTATCAGAGCCTAGGCTCCCGCATCCTCAGTACGTCCAGACAGTAAACTAATGGTAAAGAAGTTTGCAACTAGAATACAAGAGTCCTGATTATACAATCCAACTACAAGTGCAGAGTTATCTATCTCTTCCTTCTATACCATTTCTTGAATCCTGAGACCCTTTAATCTTTTACCTTCTAGCTCCTTCTTGTTACCCACTTCAACCAACTCAAATATGGAAAGACGGGAAACGCGTAATGGTGCTGGTACTTCTCAAGATGGATCCAGCAGAGACAATAATGGTATGATTAGAATACTTCAAGGGATGATGCAGAGTCAACAACAACAGACTGAGCTTCTACGTCAAGGACTGTTAGTTGCACCCCAAGAACAGAGGCCAGGCAACGTGTCGGATTTCAGGAGATTACAGCCGGCGATCCTTTCAGGCACAGAGAAGCCCCTGGATGCAGAACAGTGGCTAATAGACACAACAGATCTTTTGAAGGCAGCCCGAGTTCCCGATGAGAACCAGGTAGAAGTGGCCAAGATACAATTGAAGGATGTGGCTCGAACATGGTGGTTGTCGGAGGAAGCGACATTAGAGAAACCCATCACCTGGGACCAGTTCTCAAAGGGTTTCTACGAGAGATTCTTCCCTGCAACAGCTCAAAGGGACATGGAAGAACAATTTATCTGGTTACAACAGCGAAACCGGTCAGTGGATGAATATGCTACTTAATTCTTGAGGCTCAGCAGGTTTGCTTCCTACATGGTAGCAGACGAAGAAAAAAGGGCAAGCAGATTTCAGCAAGGGTTGAAGATGGATGTCCAAATGTATCTTATTTCTCAACAACTGAAGACATACTCCCAGGTTCTCTCCATTGCCCATGAAGTAGAACGAGGACTGGGGAAGAAGAATGAGAACCAGGTGCAGAACAAGTCAGTAAAGAGCCCCTTTTCCATTGATGAATGAAGAAGACGCAGCCAGGACAATCAATGGCCCGATAGTCAAGCGACCATTCCAACCTTCTCTTCCTCAGATCATGTGCAATTTCTGCCACAAGCCTGGACATTATAGGAGAGACTGTCGAATGGCTAATGGACAATGCTTAGCATGTGGGACCGGGAGTCATGCAATAAGGGATTGCCCGTTCAGAAGGGTAGGAAATACAGCACCAGTCCGACCGGTACTTCCAGCTCCACCACTGAGAGGGAACCCAGAACCCGTTGACCGAAGAGCTCCGTTTCCGCCCCAGCAGTATGATCAGCCACAGAGAGGAGTAAGAACTAGAGCAGATCATGGTAGAGGCCAAGTCTACAACATGACAGCAGAGGCATCAGACGAAGTAGCAGCAGAATGTGAAGCCCAGTATCCAGAGCAGGAACCTTGAGGATGTTACTGTAACTGCTACCCCTGATCTTTTGTATTTTGAGTTGGCAACCTTTCGTATATATTCCACTTTATCATTCTCCCATAGTCGACCCTGGTCTCTCCTGTGTTCATCTTCCCCTTATCGAAATTGCGAGGACGCAATTTTTGTAAGGTGGGTGGAATGTAACACCCCGCTCCCGGAATACGTACTTAGTTGCGTATTCAGATTTCTCGATCGTATTTTTTTGATTTAATTCCTGTATTTTCTTTGTATTATGAATTGTTTATATGATCGTTTTACCTTGGACCCGGATTCGTGGACTCGGATTCAGCCCTAGTCTGAACCGGGGACCCGATCCAGGTTATTGCTCGATTTAGTCTTTCTGGTATTTAGATTAGAAAAATTTCAGTTTCAAACATTATTTTCCAATATTTTAGATTTTTTCATGATTTTTTGAAATTTTTCAGAATTAAATTGAAAATCTTCAAAACCGGTGTCGATCAGTACCACTGACCGATTCTCGGATTTTTAATTTATAAACAGAATTGAATTTTAAGAAATGACTTCCCTATAACTTTTTAAAATCACATTTTCTATCTAAATACTTTTTCTGGGATTTTTCTAAATTTATCGAAATTCCACTAGATTTGGTGTCGGCTAGTATCGCTAGTTGATTCCAGGAATTTTAGTTTACAATTGGAATCAAATTTCTGAATTCTGCTTTCATATTACTTCTTAGAATTATATTTTCTCCTTTCAGGTATTTTCTGAGATTTTTCAGATTTTATCAAAATCCGGCCGACCTGGTATAGACCGGTATAGACGGTTGACTTCGGGATTTTTATTTTGAAAGTGGGACTGAATTTCTAAAAACCGATTTCACCAAAAATATTTATATAATATTTATTATTTTTGAAAATTTTTGGGAAGCTTTCCAAGCAACTTAAATTTTTAGACTTTTCTGGAGTTTTCGGTGTTTTCCCAGATACCGGAATTCTATCCAGATATTTTATTTCCTCTTTTCTCTATTTTCTCTCTCCTCGCTAGACGCGAGTTTCACCTAACCTGGACTCAACATTTAATGCAGAGATCCTCTCCATACTGCATTTAATGCTATGCCCTGCAACTTGTCACCATGACTTTTTGTCTTTTTCACCAAACGCAACTTTCGCATTTTTTTCTGGATGCGACTTTTATCTCCGCGTCTAGTTTGTTTGCCCAGATGCGGATTTCATTTCATGGGGACGCAACCATTTAAGGGAGACGCAAGTTTCATTACATCCAAAGCATTCCAATGGCAACATTATAATAATATTTTCCCCCCTTATATAACCACCCCCCCTTTTTTTTCTTTCCTTCTCTTTCATTTCTTGTTCTTTCTTTTTCCAGCAAGCTGCAAACGAAACCAGCAGCAAAGGCAGCGCCTTGTCCTCCTTGGCTACCATTTTTTTGGCCACCAACTCTTCCCTTTTCACTCTCCATCATCCCCCATTCCCTTCTCCATTTTACCAAGTTCAAGCAACCCATTTCCACCACCCTCTCCTCCTTCTTTTTCTCCTTCTTTACCAAGAAACCTATTATCACCATTACCTTCTTCCTCATTTCCACCACTATCTACACCACCTTGGCCACCATCAACCACGTCATCTTCCTCTCCTCGGCGTGCTCTTTCCATCGGACCTATTCGTCGCTCTCCGAAACACCATTTCCAAAACTCCAATTTTTCCATTTTAACTACACTTGCACCCCTCCACATATTGCTTTGGCCACCCATCTCCGGCCACTTCTGGCCATCTCCGGCCACCTCCGGCCGCCGCCGGTGATCGCCGGCCAAGCCGTGACCGGCTATCCCCTCTCCCTTTCCCTCTTTCCTTCTGTCTTTCTTTCCTTTCTTTTCTTTTCCTTTCCTTTTCCTTTTCCTTTTCCTTTTCTTCCCTATTTTCCCCTCATTTCCTGCGTCTCCCCTTTTTCCCTGTCACCCCCTTTCTCTTGTTGTGTGATTACTAGACGCGGATTTCACCCCCCTTGCGTCCAAGTAATTATTTAACACGACCTTCGCGTTCTTATATCAACGCGATGCGGAGTTCATGCTCGCGTCTGCGTTTTCCTCGTGCCCTTGCTAGAACGCAGTTCTTGAACCCCGCGTTTGTGATCTCTCCGCAACGCGGCTCCCGCGTCTGCGATTCTCGCGTCTTTATTCTCTCTCCTCTTCTACATAATACGACCTTTACTTTATTGAACGCGTTTACGCGTTGATTTCCTGGATTCCGGAGATCGGGGATTTCACAGTATTTTTTCATATTTAGGCGAGTGTCCTCGCATCCATTCGATTTTTCCCTTTTATCGGATCGACTTGTATTTGCATTATGTATCACTTGACAACTGATGTGTTATCATTTACCATGCTACTGCTAGACACCTGCTTCTGTTATGTTATCTCTTATCACTTGTTCCTTATTATGACATGACTTATTACCTGTCACCTGCCTGATCACTTGTCATTGGCATGTTGAGACCTTATACCTGTTATGATTAACTCTCTACCCATGATTATCACATTACGGGAATGTAGTACTTGATCTTTTGTTATGAACTCCCGTTATGCTTGTTATGTACTCCTGTTATGACCAATTATGATCCTACTCATTCCCGAAATCTGATAATATTGTTAATAAGCTATAAAAAGGATAACTTGCACGGGGAATGGGAGTAAGTGATGGATGCCGGTATGATGCCTTGCTTATAGTAATGGAATATAAAATTGACGATTCGTGTTAGGTGGATTTCAGGCCCCCAGAAGATGCGTGTTAGGGGGATTTAAGGCCCCCAATGGCTGTGTCCCGGGCGGACGGGAACTACTATAAGTATGAGCTATCAGTTCTTCATCAGCTTCCGATAACCAACCTCAACTTACTTATCTATGGATGTATGTGTGTTGAGATGTACACCAGGACACATATCTAGATATATGGGTCGGACGAGTAATAATAATAAAATGCCAAGATAATAACTTGTTATGTTGCTCTATAAACTTGGTTTATACCACTTGTTTTGCCACAATTGCATTCATCAAGTTTTACTTTGGATTTCCGGTTTTATGATTATTATACTATACCTGTTCATGTCCTGCTTTCCACTTATATTCTATTCCACCAGTCTCCTGCTCTTATCTTATCATGCCATGAGTAGTTCCTGCTTGATATTACTTGTTATATATCTACTTGTCCTTGCATGCCTGTGCTCACGACACGGTTTTTCTATGCATGTTTATGATTCAGATTTGTCGACACACTTGTGCTTATCTATGCACGCCCCTTGGCATTCGCATCATCACTTGTCGGGGAGTACTGACTCCTCTGGATCCTCATGTCCAGGTCTCAGAGCTTGGACTGAAGGGGATTCTTCTTGCTGAGGACCAAGTTTACTTTTGCGGAGCAGACAGACCAGCTGTAGCTCTGGTCCCATTCTTGCTCCCCCTAGTTGGCTCACGGCATCTCCAGCTATCTTGTGAGCGCCCTTTTGTACTATTCATACTTGTACATCTTTGTATTCTCGCACTTGCGCCTATCGGTGATGTAATATTCTTGTAATATTGTATCACATCTGGTGATAACTTTGTAATTGTACTCATATGTTGGAATGTATATAATGCACCACATGCTTCCATACTCTGATTCTTGCCTGTACTGATGCTTAGCGTATATACGTGAGGGTATTTCTGACCTGCGTATATACATCGCAGTAACGTCTCCGTATCCGCGGGATCGGGCGTTACATTGCGTCAAGGAAAAAACGCAAATGTTGCGTTTAACAGAAAAGACAAAAGTCATAATGACTTGATTGGAATTGATTAGCAGTGCATTAAATGCAGAAAGAATGTAAATCTTCGCATTTAATGACCAGATCTGAGTCTGGTGTGACTCGCGTCTGAGGAGAGAGAGAGAAAATGAGAAGAATATATAAATATAATATCTGGATAAATTCCGGTATCTGGAAAAACACCGAAAACTCTGGAAATGCCCGAAAAATGAAGCGGTTTGGAAAGCTTCTCAAAAATTCTCAAAAATAATAAATATTATTTAAATATTTTTAATGAAATCGATTTTTAGAAATTCAATCACATTTTTAAAATAAAAATCTTAAAGTCAATCGTTGACACTGTCTATACCGGGTCTGCCGGAATTTTGATAAACTCTGAAAAATCTCAGAAAATGCCAGAAAGGAGAAAATATAATTTTAAGAAAAAATATGAAAGCAGAATTCAGAAATTTGATTCCAATTATAAATTAAAATTCCTAGAATCAACCAGCGATATTGGCCGACACCAAATTCAGTGGAATTTCGATAAATTAGAAAAATCTCAGAAAAAGTATTTAGATAGAAAATGTAATTTTAAGAAGTTATGAGAAAGTCATTTCTTAAAATTCAACTCCGTTTATAAATTAAACATCCGAGAATCGGTCAGCGGTGTCGGTCGACACCGGTTTGAAGATTTTCAATTTAATTCTGAAAATTTAAGAAAATCATGAAAAATCTAAAATATTGAAAAATGATATTTGATACTAAAATTAGTCAAATCTGATTACCAAAAAGACTAAATCGAGCAATAACCTGAGATCAGGTCCCTGGTTCAGACTAGGGCTGAATCTGAGTCCACGAATCCGGATCCAAGGTAAAACGATCATATAAATAATTTATAATACAAATTAAATACAGGAAGTAAATCAAAAAAATACGATCGAGAAATCTGAATACGCAACTAAGTACATATTCTGGGAGCGGGGTGTTACAGGGATGAACAGGCTGAACATCAGGAACGTTAACCACGCGAGTCTCCTGGGAGACATTGATGCCGGCATTACACATGATGCGATTAGCCATGACATCCTTCTCACCAGTCGCATCTAAGAGGATCTCAGAGCGGACTTAAGAGCAAATCCCCAAAGAGACTTTGCGGTAGACCCGCGCCTTAGGGCTCTTGGAGCCAGAAGAGAGGAACTCTTCATACTTCACCTGGTTGAATTTCACGACAAGTGATTCGACCGTTTTTCTCATACAGGTGACGTCACCTTGCGCCACAACTTGCTCGTCAGTAGAGAAAGTAGTCCCCAGCGGAGTCGCCATCTCTTATTTGGTGGGAGAAAATTCCTTGTAAAATTTCTTTGAATCGATGAAGAATTACAACGGATCAATACTCCTATTACAAGGGAGGGAAGATGTTTAAACTTAAATCTCCCCTTTGTTTAGTGCTAGATTCTTGATGTGGCGGTGAAAAGTGAATCTTGTTTTCCGCTGACTGGGTGAACATCAGGACCTCTTGGGAATCCTCTCTTTAGATAGCAGACGGAGTAACACAGCTCCTATCCACCAGGAATCTCAAAGAGATTGTAGGCAAAGACAAACTTGTACGCAGCAAGTTGTTAGAAGAGTTGAACTCTCTCTTCCTTTCAGTGAAAGTTTAAGAATTATCCGATCAACCGACCCCTCTCCATAGCAAACGGGGCTATTTATAGAGGTTTCAGGGGGTGAACGTGCCCCCTAAAAATGCTCCATAATGGGGGTTAACTCCTCATTATGTGGGCAGTAATTGACCCAATAACGAGGGCAGTTATAACCGAGACGCGGGTTTTGAGCCTCGCGCCTTGTCGCTGAAGTGATGCTGAGACGCGGGTTTCGACCCTCGCGCCTTGTCGCTGAAGTGATGCTGAGACGCGGGTTTCGACCCTCGCGTCTTGTCGCTGAAGTGATGCTGAGACGCGGGTTTCGACCCTCGCGTCTTGGTGCTACAGAGATACTGAGACGCGGGTTTCGACCTCGCGTCTTGGTGCTGCAGTGATGCTGAGACGCGGGTTTCGTCCTTCACGTCTAATGCTGCAGTGATGGCTATGGATTAGCCCTGCGTCTGAAATTTGGACTCTGTTTTTTGATGACTTATTTTAGTGATTATTAGACAGCCTACAGAGGGGAGGGCTGCTTTTTCCTTGATTGGCTGATATTACAAAGATTGATTGCTCTGATTCTCTATAAAAAGCAAAGGCTGAATAAATAAAAGGAGATTTTTCAGCAACATTGGTCAGCAATGATTGTGTAGACAATGATCTATGTAATTAGTTACCTATTTGTTATTGTCAGCTACTAGTTTACTATAGAAAGTTCACAGGCTCACTCAGTTGTAACAGTAAGGATCCGACAAGTATTTTTTACTTTCCGAAAGAAAGCAGATAATTAAAATAGAAACTCTTGCAGAAGAAGTACCAAAAAACAAGAATACATCTTCTCAGAAAAAAAGAAGAAGCAAGAATAGCATTTCTTCAGATATTTATAGGTTCACTCTGTGGTAGTAGGAAGTGGGTCCAACAAGTATTTTTCACTTTTCTAGAACGCAAAGGGGGGGAAAAACTCTTACACAAGAAGCAACAAAAAACAAGAACAGCATTTCTCGGAAAACACAAAAAGTAAGATTATTTAGGAGTGAATAAAAACAGTGTCAAAGTGAAGTTTAAGTAACGAACATACTTGATCGATAAACCACCGTTGTTGATGAAGAAAATCAGTGAAACGCACCATCCACTACTCAAGCGATCATTTCATTGGAGGTTCAATCTCTTCAGGCATGAAGATTTTCAAAGCCAATATCTAGTTTTATAGCGTTTTTTTGTCTGATTTATGAGAAACAGATCTAGGTAGACCTTGTTGGAGAAGATGATATTTTTATGAAATTTAACTGATGCTTGTGGTTCATCTGCTGCTTCAGATCCAAGGAGCGTAATAATTGGAGGGAATTAGATCCTTCAGGTATCAATAACATGGAATCTAATTAAATAGATTTAGTTAAAATAAAAAATCAAGAAAAATCGCCATGCCCGATAACCAACCCTAGAAATGTTTTTTCCCATTACAAAATCAAACTTCAGAGAATTCATCTTTCATTTCTTAAATCAGATGTGGACTATATCTAAAATAGTCAGGAAATGAGATAAACTGTATAGATTTAAATCATTTAAAATTGAAGCACAAGAGAAACCTAAAAATAGATATGATCAAATAGTTCCACTTCATCATTTATTTCTTTTAACCTTTTTTCTTCAATTTACAATCGATTCAATATTTTTTGTTAAATTTATTCTAGTTTAGGTTCATATTGAAAAAACAATAGTCAAGATTAAAGTGAAAAATCAAATAGAGGATAATGTATTTATATAATAGAATAATAGGATGAAATTGTGTAGCATTAAATCATTGCTAGTCGTATAGGAACGTCTCTAAATCTTTACTGACATAAGTAATATGGAAGAAGCCAGTAAGTAATGAAAACTAAGAAAAAACTATTACATTTTAATTAAATTTTCAAATCACTAGAAAGGTTGCAAGTTGCAAAACTAAGGGAATACTTATAAATATTAATAACTCCAAAAAAATATGAAATAATCCTCAAGTTCATGAGAATTATTAATATTATTCATGTGCATGTGTGGGATTTTCTGCTAGTATCGTACAAGTGGTAACCCGCACAATACGGGAATAATAAAACCTAGAAGAATAAGGGTGTGTTTAGCTTTGCTTCTCATACATGCTTTTATCAGTTTTATAGCAAACAAGGAATTTCTTAATAAAATTAAATGTTTGGTAATTACTTAAAAAAAAGAGGTTTAGAAAAAACAAAAGCTAAACAGTTGGCTTTTGATGAGACAGAAAATCTGACTTCTCAACCATAGAAGCATAAAAGTTTATCTTCTATTTTCTTTTCTTATCTTCTCATGCTCCCAGGTAATTTGAAATCTAATCATATTTTTCTCTCTACTTCTCCTAATATAGGTTATGAATCTTAACCAAACTTTGTTGTGTGCCCTCGCGCAGCGGCAGGGGGAAATCAACGCACGATCTCGGCTTGCGCGCTCCGGATGAAATTGACACACGATCTCGACGAAATCGACACACGATTCGGCTTGAAATCTGTTGCTCAGCTATCCACTGGAATGCACTATACATGCTTCCCTACACTTCACCTTAGGAGAATTTTCATACATGCCGATCATCGAACGTGGCTCCTACTCTGCAACTTCACAACCTCACGAAGAACTCATCATGAGCCAACACTGACTCTCCAACTGACTAGCTTTATCTAGTCTACCTGTCTTCAGCTAACGGTCAAACCAAGTCTGAGTAGAACACACGAACACCATCATCGGCGTCAACAACTAGATGCACACCCCTCCTTATTGATTGAGCTAAACCTGCACAAAAAATACAGTATTTTAGATTTGAAATGAAGAGTGCAAGTGCTCAATTCTACCGCAATAGCAAGTGGCTATGCGGTCGTGATCCACAAGGAGGGTTAGCGATAGAAGCGTTCAAGATTTGTATTGAAATCTTTGTGAAGAAAAACGAAGGTTCTTCTTGTTTTAAGAAATAAAAAATGAAAAAGAGTTAAGTTAAGTTAGAAAGAAAGCGATAGATGGAGAAATGGAGAAAAATGGAGAATGATTATTTACAAAGCAATGGAAAAGGAGTAATGAAAGAAGAGGGTGATGGTGATTAAACTAAAGAAAAAGAAAAGAAAGAAGATTAAAAAAGTACTTACCTAGTTTGGCTGATGATTTACCTGGAACCCTTGCATGTTGTACTTACTTAGAGGCGTTCAACGCATAAGCCATAAGATCGAGCCCAGTCCCCATTCGATTACATCATCAAGTCGAATAAGAATGAAGTGATACGGA
>JAVJIF010024776.1:0-55249 GCA_038442645.1 Agave tequilana | reverse complement strand
TGAAAGCTTCCAAACCATCTTTGTTGAAGCTAATCACCTACTAACATCTTGATTAATAATCTGAAACTAAAATCACAAGATTATTAGTACACATAACAATATGAGTTAATCATCATCAAAACTAGAGTGGAAGGCCTCTGCTCTGGGCAACAGTTAAATTATTAAGAAAGTGGCAGATTAAGAAGGTGGAAAAATAGAAAATGATTTGCACAAAGAAAGTGAAAAATAATGAATAGAGTTGAGAGATGGTAATGTTAGTGATCTAAACTAAAATTAAAAGAAAGAAAGTTAAACCCTAAAAATACTTACTTACCTCTTCGGCGCCTACTTATCTTTGGCCCGTATCGACGATGTACCTTTGTTTTAAAGCGAGCGAAGTATGACAAATAGGATCTTCCCCATTCTTGATTTACACTACAAAAGGAAGGGGCAAGCTACACTACTAAAGGAATGGCTATCCATCACCATAAGCTATAATGGCACTTGCGAGGGTAAGACAACTTTGAGGCTATCAGAGTCATTTGGATTCACAACACAAGAGGGAAGTAAAAAAAATAAGAGTAAGAGAAAAGAAACTTCAATTTGATTCAAATAATAGTGAAAGAAAAGACTTATTTATACCAGTGTCACCCTCAGTACAAACTTTGCTCTCATTCCTCTATGAACTCTCCTCTCTTCTCAGTTACATAAAAAAACAAAATTACATAAAAGAAACAAAAAACTTTAGTTACAAACTACAGAATAGCCTAACTTTTACTCTCTGCTTGATCGTATGTTTTGCCTCTGATTTGGCAAGTATTTATAGGAGAAATGGGAAGAGGAGAGCATGCTTGAGGATGAGACCAAACTGCTATCTCACGAAAAGATCTTCTGATTAAGTTGGAGGTAAGGTTGGAGATATGTATAAAATTGCTTGCCAACAGAAAAGATCTTTTGATAAGGTTGGAGATATATTAGAGATAAATATTTGTTTATCCCTTGATCTTCAGTTGGATTTTATTTTATCTCTCTAAATATTTTAAATATACGTCCCAATCCTTAGATATCCTTCTGTATATTGATAGGGTTACCTTTGGACTTCTGAATTTGCCTCTATCCTCATTGATTCTCCAAGCTAACCAACTGGATCTTCAAAAATCTAATTTTAATAGAATTAGATCTGGGTTTATCCTCTTTGATATGCTCAATTTTAGTTGTGATTTAATTCTCCTAAGAATCTGATTTAGTTGGCTTGGATTTGTGATTTATCTTCCTCATCATATCCTGCACAAATTAGGTTTTAAGATAGTACAATTGCAGGATTTATTACAGAATGAGTGTAAGATGTAATAACAAATATGCAATATATATGTTCAAACAATGATGTATCTGTATTCTATGGACTGATGCCTTTAATAGCGTAACGATATTATATTTATGCTGTGGTACTAACATTTTGTGCAGGTACTCTTCTGTAGCCTCGGGCTTAACTGCTCTGCAGTTTTACTATAACTTTTGAGTTTAACCTCCTTGAGGTTTATTAATGGCTCATTCCATTTTAGCGTCGCCTGGTAGCGAGCTTAGCACTCAGCATTTTTCACTAAATACACTTAGGCAGAACTTTGTCAGATTTTACACCCGCATCTTAAGCCGAGTCATTCTTGAGTTCCACCGAATATTTTAGTGATTAAACACTGTTTGCTGACTTGCTCCTGCAGTGCTTAGCTCTGCTTGTATGTTCTCTTGCTTATTTACTCGCTTGTTTATTTGATGATTTAACTATTATTCTTCTTGATTGTTGTGAAGAGTTTGAAATCTTTTCTTGAACTATTTTTTAAAACTATATTATTTTTGGTATTTGTATCAATCCCCTGTATTGGTACCATTTCCCTGTATTCATATTGATTTCCTGTATCGTTACTGTTTTCCTATAGTATGATGTATGATAGTGATATCTACTGTACTACTCACCTGTTTGCTATACATGGCCTACTGATCACCTGACATCTACATGCTATCACCTGACATGCTACTACTTGTCACCTGCAACCTATCATATTATCGCTTGACCTATGATTATCCTATTATAGTAATCCTGTACCTGTTATCTTGTATTATATACAGTGACCTGTATCTATAGTACTTATGTACTCCTGTACTCCTATGACTCCTGAACCTGACCTGCTCCTGATATTCTTGTAAATTGATAATTACATGATAATCGGTAATAAAGAGATTACTTACATTGGGTATGGGGGAAGCTGATGGATACCAGTATGATGCCATATTTATAATGGTGGTTATCTCTAAAGTGTTGTGTTTGGTGTAATATAATTCCCAACTATATATGAAGTGTGTTGCTGGGTGTAATATATTCCCACGAGGCAGAGCTATATCTCTAAAGTGTCGTGTTGGCTATAATATAATTCCCACAAATTGGTAGCCTAATCTCCTGAGCTATAGTCCCCGGGTGGAGGCAAACACATTATAAATATGAGCCATTAGATTTATCAGTTTTCAATTAATAACTCGTCTTATTCATTTGTGGATGTATGTGCATCGAAAACACATACTAGACATATGTATCAGATGAATTACTTAAGAATTATAACCAACAATAATAATATTATGAACGTGTGATATATAGTCTCTCGTTTGTTTCGATATTGATACACCCATATTTGATCCGAGTGAGTTCTACTAGAGTGCAAACCCTAGTATGGACAACTAGTGTTAGGTAATACTAGTAGGGAGATGATTGAAATATTAGGCTGTACTGATTATTATTATTGAATAACTAAATATAATACTTTAATATTCTCTTGCATGGGTAACACAGGCTGTATACACTCAGATTACGGTGACATAAAACGTAATAGGTGAGGGTTTTCTTGTTTGGTGATTGTAGTTCATTTTTGCATCATCTTCCACTCTATATTATGTTTTATGTAAATAAAAATGAGGTTTTTAATGATTTTACTCTAAATTTGCAGGTCCATCTTAATGGAGAGGAAGGCCCATAATCAAGGATTTATCAAGGATAAATGGATTAATTAAAGTGCCAAATGAAAGCCCAAAGTCTAAAGCCCAGATCTGGAGACATCCACGCATCCACTCAGCATTCTAGAAGATCCACGTGGCTAACTGACTACAACAGAATGGCAACAGAATTCGTTGGCGCAACAGCCAAGATTCTGCGGCAGAAACGCGGCTCTGGCCGCGGATCCGCGGCAGGTATCTGGCCGTTGAGCCAGCGATTTGATCCAACGGTCTGGATTCTGGAGCCTTCTCCTCTGAAGCCTATAAATAGACCCCAAGGGCTCTGCGAGAAATAGGAGGAGATATAAGAGAGAGCTTGTAATTTTTAGATTGTTCTCTAGGTTTTTAGTGCTCTTGTAGTCTTCTTCTTCCTCCTAAAAATTCTGCAAAAGAGAGAAAGAAAGAGAGTGAGAGCTTGTAATCCAGGGGTGACAACTTGAAGTAAGGATTAATCCAATCTTTCTTCTCATCTTTGCAATTTCTAGTGCTTTACTTTACTTGCTTTACTTTCTTCAAGCTTTACTTTCATTGCACAATGAATTGTTGTTTTCTTTCCATTGCCATGTCTACTAATTCTTCTAACATGACTAGCTAACCACTAACTTTGCTAACTTCTAACTCTTGGGTGATTGCTAACTTTTAATCTTGCAATTTTGAGTCTCTTTCATCCCTAATGAAGATGGGTTACTTTCATTCTTGACAATTTCTTGTTGTAATTCTATATGATTCATGTGAGCCTCTTTTAGAGCCTTGTCTTTAGAACAAGTGCCTTGATGGAACATGGAGACGGAGCACCTACTATATGCTATTTTTGCTGTACAATTTTCTTACTTCAATGCTAATTTGATGTATGGCCTTAAATGACAATTGAATTTTGTATCTTCATCCTTAGCATTACCTTGAGTGACACTCCTCGATTTCACCATTGAAATTCTATCTTGAGAGCCGATGAAATCAATGAGGCTACAAGACAAGTCCGAGAAGATCACTCATCTACCAAGTGGGAAAGTAATTTGACCAACAAGCAAGACAAACATTTGCCGATGAATCAACATGAGGCATGCATCACCATAATGGAGATTAGTAAGTTAGCAATTAGAAAGGTTAGCTAGTCATGGCTTCTTCCATCTAAAAAGTCTTTCAAAGTTTTCCTACTTTAGTTTTCTCTCTAAAGCTAGTCTTGTTTTCAAAGTTCTTTAACTTTCTTTTCCATAGTTTTTCCTTTCATGCACAAATCCACCACAAATTCTTTCACCTATTTTTTCATGTCCTTTTGATTCTTTTGAACATAGAAAAACTTTCATTTTCTCTCTTCAACACTTAACCGTTAAAACTTCTATCGTGAGCTCTCCCTGAGGATCGACCCATATAGCCTATGCTACTACGGTGATTCGGAAGGAGTATATCAAACATTGTGAATACATTCTTGGAGTTGTCAAGCACCAAAGGTTGATTCTAAACCTTCTATCTTTTGTTGAATTAGTGCACTCCTATTCCTTCCTTATCAAATTTTTGGCGCCGTTGCCGGGGAGAGCAACAGTTTACATTTAATTGAAGAACTAAATGAATTTTCTTCTCTGTTGCAGGTTACAGGTTGAAGAAACGGGAAATAAAGCATTGCAGTAACCATATAAGTGGCCTTGGGCCTCTGCTCCCGAAAGTAGAGACCAAGTGCCCTCGGATTTGTCGCGTTTTCTCGGCTAAAGCCGCGTATCCGCGGCAATGATGAGTTGACTACTAATCTGTTTTTGTGCAGGGTTGCTTGCTTTGCAAAATACAGCTGCTGCAATTCTAAATTCTTGTATGCTTTCACACATATTCCTGCTAATAAAATCAACAGTAAAACATATGTTGCTAAAGTTAGAAATTGATTAGACGTTTGCATTTTAGGCACATGTCTTTTCAATTCCTTTACTTTACTGTTGAAGAGTGCTGGAGCAAGGTACGTTCGCATTGCATATTGAATAGGACTCACTTCTTGGTTGATTTACATCGCTTTGAGTGAACTTTTTTTGCTTATATTGTACACTTGCACCAAATTGATTTTAAGGGCATCACCCATTAAATAAGATAAGGTGGGGATTTCATCACCCTTTCCTTGGCCCAAAAATCATTTTCCAAGCACTCACAATCCCAAGCTTTTAATAAATCTGATAGACATTGGCCCTAAGGACATCCGGACTCAGTAGGAGATCGGCTGAAGTTGGAATTGATTTTGATTCATACTCCAGTCAAATCAGTGTCTAAGGTTTGGGATTAAGAGGTTAAGCCTCGAAGATACCGTGGTTTGACATAATTAAGGCCCGTTGCTTACGCACGGATACCTCCCACCGTATTTTGCCCCTACCTGGCTGATTAGCTGTGGTCTGATTCAAGCAACAACCTTCTTCGGTTCATCGAACAGTTAGGAGTCATCTAGGTCCAGTATCCTAGATAGCTTGTGATTGATTTTTCTTTTCTGTTTGTTATTTTCATTTTCTTTTCGCTTGTGTGATCGGTGAACGTTGTTTGTGATTGTATATGCAAGAGTGGTACCGGGATCCGATTCTGCAAGACTTGTTAGATTCTCTACACTTGCACAAACACCACCACTTGACACAATCCCAATAATGGCAAACAACACTTCACTTCAAGATAATTTTACCCGATTCGCACTTCACTTCCATCATGCATTCTTCTCCCTGTGACTAACGGACATAATTTTGAGCTAAAGCCACAATTCATAAACACACTTCCCCGATTTCATGGCTTAGAGTCTGAGGACGCGTATTTCTTCATTCGTGAATTTGAAGAAGTATGTGTAATGATGAGAATTTCCCATTGACTGAGGATGCTGTTAGACTAATTTCATACCTTTTGCGCTGAAAGACATAGCTAAGAAATGGCTTTACAATCTTCTCGCCTGTTCGATTTCTTCATGGATGATTTTGTAAAAGTCTTTCTTAAGAAATTTTATCCCATTCACAAGACAGCCCTCATGAGAAAAAACATCATGCAATTCAAGCAGGAATCAAATGAACCCTTCTGAAAATATTTCGAACGCTTCAAAGACCTTCTAGCCTTATGTCCTCATCACGGCATAGAGAAATGGCGGCAATGCCAAATTATCTATGACGGACTTGATTATCAAATAAAGACGCTCCTTGAATCCATGTGCCAAGGGGAATTTTTAAAGAAAGATGAGAATCAGGGTGGGATCTCTTTGAAGCCTTAGCTGAGAAAACAATTCAGTGGGAGTCATGTCCAGATAAACCCACTCCCACCACTTCCAGAACCGGTATGCATTCAATAGAATCCTCTATAGCTGCTGAGGTTAAATACCCAATTAATGAAGAGGATAGAACTGCTTGAATTAAGGGAACATTCTGCTGTGAACCAGGTCAACCCATCACCTGTGGTCAAACGAGTTGCACTTATTGCCATGATCTCAACCATGTATTCGAGGAGTGTCCTTTATACCAGTCTCAATCATATCAGGAGAACACGAATGCTGCTTATACCAGACCCCATCACAATACATACTCCAATATGTACAATCCGGGATGGCGAAACCATCCCATTTTTCATGGAGTCAGTCTGGTCCTGAGCAATCTAGGCAATCATTTCCAAATCAATATCATGCTCAGCCTCCTCAACCCAGTTTCAATCAAAATCCACCGAATTTTCACCCATATCATAATCCACCACAATTCCAATCTTATCAGAGTCCACCACATCACCAAACAAACTTCCAGCCTTCTTATCAACAACATCAACCACAGAATAATTCAGACAGAAGAATATCAGAGTTGGAAAAATGATAGAAACCCTAGCAAAGACCAAGCATCAGGATATGAACAAAGTACAGGTCCAGCTTGGGCAACTGGCTAATTCTTTAAATGAGAGACAAAAGGAATGCTTCCAAGCCAGCCAATGCCCAATCCAAAACATCACTTCCCTTTGCATGAAGTGGAAGACATGGGCCCCAGTTAGTGCAACACTATTCATATCCTAAGATCCAGGAAGCGGGTAGATAACAAGGTTCTAGTCCACCCACCAAATCAGTGTCCAAACCTCCTGTCCCAGTGCAACCACTCAATACAATCCATCTTCCAGTTTTGATCCATCAACTTCCAAGAAAAAGGGAAAGAAAAGGTAGATGAGCAACCATACAAGCCTGTTGTACCATTTCCAAATAGGCTAGCAAATCCAAACCGAATGCTCATATGGAGAAGATCAGAGAAATATTTAACCAGGTCCAAATCAATGTGCCTCTTCTTGATGCAATACAACAAGTCCCCTCATATGCAAAATTTTTAAAGAAAATGTGCACCTAGAAGAGGAAAACACAAGTCCCTAAGAAAGTCTTCCTAGCCTTAAACATCAGTGAGTTGCTCACTGGGCCAATTCCTGTGAAATACAAGGACCCAGGGAGCCCAACCATCTCTTGTATCATCGGACAGACTACAATCAATAGGGCATTGCTTGATTTGGGAGCCAGTATCAATCTCCTTCCCTTTTCTGTATATCAACAACTAGGGTTAGGCGATCTCCGTCCGACCCAAATGACGATACAACTGGCTGATCGCTCTGTGAAGAGACCCAAGGGGAATTCATGATGTCCTCGTCAGAGTTGGGGAGTTCATTTACCCGGTAGATTTCATAGTTCTTGAGACACAACCTGCGTCTAACACTAATCATCGGGCTCAAACTCCTGTTATCCTGGGGCGACCATTCCTTACTACAGCAAATGCCATCATCAATTGTAGGAATGGATCCATGAGGCTAACATTTGCGACATGACTCGAGAAATGAATGTCTTCAACGTAGATAAACAACCTCGTAAGACAAGAGATCAAACATACGAGGTAAACTTTGTCAAAAATAATTGTGAGGAAGAGAGTGACGATTCAGAAGATGAGTTGCTATTTTTTAAGGAATTATTTCAAAACGAATGCAACCATCTTGATGTGGAAGATCTGAATGTTCGAGTACCCTTCCAGAAGGGGAAACTTGATTTGGATATCTTCACTTTCAAAGAGCCAACAAAGAGTGTAATCAATGAGGATATCATTAACGAACCTCCAATTGACATACTTTTTGAAGACCTCTTCAAGGACGAGCTCATGTATCTGGATAAACCAACTCAGGATATTTTGATTAATGGCACATATCCAAGGGAAAGTGTTGACCTCAGTTTTGAGGAATTATACGAGGCTGAGTTGAAATTTCTTGGAATGCAGAATAAAGAAATTTCAAAGGAGAAAAGTGATGATGGTGGCAAGTTTTTTAAAGAGCATTGTGGTGATATGAGGATGAACAACCTTAAGCAATTGAAACTGGAGACGCCTAAGGCTCAGAGAACAATTCAATTCATTTCCCAACTGAGCCCTCTTAAACGGACCATTGGAACGATGGGAAACG
Source organism: Agave tequilana (assembly GCA_038442645.1). Classification (NCBI taxonomy): domain Eukaryota; kingdom Viridiplantae; phylum Streptophyta; class Magnoliopsida; order Asparagales; family Asparagaceae; genus Agave; species Agave tequilana. Next base: position 46,828 of record JAVJIF010024776.1, on the reverse strand, counting down.
GGCTAGAGGGATACGACCAAAAGAAGTCTAGGCGATGGACACACTTCATGTACATATTCCTTGTAAATAATTTTTTTTACCCTTTTTGTAAATAAAAATAAATAAATTAAATTAATGATAATAAAAAAATAATAATAAAAATAAAAAAATTCTGGACTTTGGTGCTAATTTGCACCAAGTCCTATTTTCTTCATAACCCCTTTTTCAAATAATCCTAGGTTTGTAAATATTTCATCTCACCTAGGGTTTTTTTTGAACTTCTATCTTTCACCTCCTTATAAATTCCCTCTACTCTATCTTTTTTCCCTCAGACCCCAGAACGAATTTCAGATCTGAACTCCCACCTCAAACCGCCGCTCCCAGAAATTTTCCGATCCCCAACTTCCTCTAGCCAGCCGCGTTTGCGCGACTTTTGCCGCAGATCCGGCTTTCCTGACATTGCTAGAGCGCCGCCAAATTGCTTGCCGTCGATTTTCTCTGCAGATTTTCGATCTGGTGGCCGACTGTCAATAATCCTCATCCAGTGCCCTCTGCAACCTGTTATTGGTTCCCCCCACGTAATCCGGGGGTGGTTTGAATTTCCATCTCTCAATTTCCTATTCTAGATCTCCATTGTTAAGCATGGCACCTAGTATATTTGCTGAAAAGGATTTTTCAAAAATTTTATGTGATCATGGTGGGTATGGACATATATTCATTGATAGGATAAGGGCTTGGGATTGGTATTCATTGGTGTATGATAATACTGAGCATGATGCATTCTACTGTCCTGATTTAGTATCATTGTTCTATAACTCTCTTGATCATGCATCAGTGGATATAAACACGTATCAATTTACAGTCAACATGCCTTTAGGAGACATATTCATAACACTCCCTCTCCTTGAGGAACTCACACATGTCACCACATACCCACAGCACAGCGATCCCCTTCCACTTATTGATTATATGACTATTATGGGGGCTCGCTGCACACTGAGCAAGACCGCGGGCTTAAGGCCAGCACCACATTCAGAAATGTACACTGCGTTGGACGATGGTCCAACGCAATATCCTAGGTCTGGACCATACGACATCATTTAACCGCCCAGTGCTGCAGATTATCCATGACCTCATGACTAGGCAGCACACGGTCTGCCTTAATAGGACCATCTTCCACTCTATTATCACCAACTCCTCACACACCCGGGATGCAAAATTCTCACATGGTATCTTGATCACGCGTCTCTGTAGGATTTTCCTACCAGACGCCATATTTGATACTTATGACCGGGTGTCTGTGCCCTAAGAGAGGCCCACTAGCTCATACAACAGCTGCTTACATGCGGTCTGGACCCCTAGTGTCTAGCCGGAAGATGTGCCGGTGGAGTCCTCTTCTGAGGAGAGGTTGCATAAGGAAGATGAACCCGAATTCTGGCACCAGGACCCCCCAACAGACTCACGTGCCTTCATGTCCACCATTTGGAAGGGCATGAAGAAGTTTTTTAGGGGGCAAGTTAGACTGAGGAAGAAAGTAGAAGAGCAATTCTCTAGGTTGGACCACATTGAGGCAGGGCTACGGCGTTCACAGTCGGTTGGACCTAGCACCACCGCTGGTCCAAAACGACGAAGGGAGTGATTTTGTACCTTTACCTATTTCGTACATATTTTACCTTGCATACATTGAGGATAATGCATGAGATAGGTATGGGGGGGTAGATTCTAACTTAAGATTTTCATTTTCTTTTTAGGATTTTTATTTTCTTTCTAGGATTTTCATTTCTTTTTAGGATTTTTATTTTCTTTCTAGGATTTTCATTTTCTTTCTAGGATTTTTATTTTCTTTTTTAGATTTTACCTTTCTTTGTAGATTTTTCATTTTCTATAGATTTTACTTTTTTTTTAAAAAAAGAAATTTTTGATCCATTTTAAAGAATCAAACTTGACTTTAGGGATTAAGGAAACTCTTAACTATGATTTCTAATTGTAAGTCGAAAAGAGGAGTTTTGTTGGATTTTTAGGTTAAGTGAAAAAGGATAAGAAAGATAGCTAGATTTTAATTCTTACTTTAGCATATATACATTAAACATATTGAGGGATTAATCATAGACTTAGTGATTCTATTTACATATATATATGATAAAAAAATAAAAAAAAGAAGAAAAAATATAATAAATAAATAAATAAATAATTACTTTAGCCACTAATAAAGCTGGTTAGCTGTGCCTCAAGAAGCATGGCTAGTCACGCCTAAAGGTGGTTAAGTCCTTAGTATTCGTGGCCTAGTTTACTTGAGTCCTTGAACCTTAGGGATGTATCTTCATCTGGTGCCCTAAGACCGACTGGTTTGGGAGTCATCGGTAAGAGGCTCGTTACATGGGTAAATTAGAAAGCCTAAGGAAGCTAAGGAAATGTAAATAAATAAATAAATTAATTAAAAAGAAAAAAATATATATATTGTATATTAGTAAATAAATGAACTTAGTCTAAGAAAGATCCTTCATATTTATAGATGTATATATACTAGGAATGATGCAAAATCCGGTCTTCGATCTATTCCTTAAGAACTTAACCTAAGTTGAAAATAAAACTCTAAATAGACACTTATAAAAAGAATGACGAGTTTAGAGTAACTTGAAACCTATAAATCAAGTAAGACTCTTGAAAATATGGATCAAACTTTTCACTAACATTTTCTTTTCTTGGATTTTGTGGGGGCAATCCACTGAAAACCCTCAGGAGACAACACTCCTCCTCTAGGGTAACCTAGAGGTTTAACGGCTTGTTGCACATGCTCAGTGCAATCGTGTCACCTACGAAAGTGGTTCAATAACTTAGTTAGGATTTTTTCTTTTCTTTTTGCTCGAGGACGAGCAAAGGCTAGGTATGGGGGTGTGATTGTAGTTCATTTTTGCATCATCTTCCACCTCTATATTATGTTTTATGTAAATAAAAATGAGGTTTTTATGATTTTCTCTCTAAATTCAGGTCCATCTTTAATAGAGAGGAAGGCCCATAATCAAGGATTTATCAAGGATAAATGGATTAATTAAAGTGCCAAATGAAAGCCCAAAAGTCTAAAGCCCAGATCTGGAGACATCCACGCATCCACTCAGCATTCTAGAAGATCCACGTGGCTAACTGACTACAACAGAATGACAACAGAATTCGTTGGCGCAACGGCCAAGATTCTGCGACGGAAACGCGGCTCTGGCCGCGGATCCGCGGCAGGTATCTTGCCGTTGAGCCAGCAATTTGATCCAACGGTCTGGATTCTGGAGCCTTCTCCTCTGAAGCTATAATAGACCCCCAGGGCTCTGCGAGAAATAGGAGGAGAGATTGAAGAGAGAGCTTGTAATTTTTAGATTGTTCTCTAGGTTTTTAGTTGTAACGCCCCGATCCTGGCGGATACGGAGACATTACTGCAACGTATATACGCAAGTCAGAAATACCTTCACGTATATACGCTAAGCATCAGTACAGGCAAGAATCAGAGTACGGAAGCAAGTGGTGCATTATACATTCCAACATATGAGTACAGTTACAAAGTTATCACCAGAGGTGATCCAATATTACATGAATATTACATCACTGATATGCGCAATTGTGAGATTACAAGGAGATATACAAGAATGAATAGTACAAGGGCACTCACGAGTTTACAAAAAGGAAAACTCGAGAGGCACACAGGGGGCCTGGAAGAATAGAGCTCTGAACGGTCTGCTGGAGATCCACGCTACCGTTATGCCACTCTGATCAGCAACTGGGAGAATCCACACGCTCCAAGCTCCATGACCTGGACATGAGGATCCAGGGGAGTCAGATGAAACTCCCCAGGCGAGTGGTGATACAAAAGCCAAGTGGCGAGCAAGGATAAGCACATGTATAGCGATAAAACCAATAAAGCCGAGGACGAGCAAATCTGATTGTATGGTTTCAGATCACGGCTCCATAAGACTAGTACGTCGAAGGAATAATCCAAACAAGGAAACCCTCATCTATATACCTTTATCTTATGTCACCATAATCTAAGCACATACAACCCGACTGTACTCAGGGCATGATAAGATAATGAGCAGGAGGCAGGTGGATACAAGGAATAGAGCAGGGCATGAGCAGTTAATATAATAATAATCATAAAACCGAAAATCCGAAGTAAAATCCCGGACAGGCAAATATGATAAGGCATATCACAGATTCATAGCCGTTTAAGTCGCAGGCTTCAGTATGCGTCCCATTCCACATACCTCTACTTACAACTTAAAGAGCCGGTTATTAGACACTTATTATTACTCGTCTTACCCTGATATCTAGCTATGTGAACTAGCGTCCCAGCACACATAGATCCATATCCGAGTAAAGCAAGATTGTTATTGGAAACCAGCGGGGGTATCAACGAACTATGTTTACAGTGGGTCCCGTACATACCCAGGACCACGGCCCAGGATTGTTCCGTTGCTTGGTGACGGAATCTGCCGCAAGGCTAACAGGAGGGACTTATGTATGCCCTTATCATGATGGTACCAGGAAGGAGGGAGCCAGCACTCCCCTCGGTCGCCTGGAGGCCCACAGGTCAGACCGGAAGTTTTAGTTGCACAACATACCTAGTACCACTGTAAACACGAACACATATTGATAGCCGCAAGTTTTCCCCGACCCGATGCAAGTTGTTCCTTTCATGAATTATTAGATGATTATCAGATTCCGGGAATGAGCAAGAACAAGTCAGGAATATCAGGAGTACTGGTTCGTACTATAATGTATGAAGATGTGTAACAGGAGTACAGTTTGTACTATCAAGATGTCAGGTCATCATTCCCGTTATCGTGATAATCATGAGAGTCAAGTATATCATGCTGGGTGTCAAGTGATAGCATGACAGGAGGATGATATTTGATAGGTGACCAATCATGTCAAGAGATTGATATTAGTCTGGTGGCAAGTCATATCATATCAAGAGATCTTGCCAAGGAGTATCATGTCAGGTGTCAGGTGATAATAAACCAGTTGGCAGGTGATATACATGTGTTAAACAGTAGCATGTAAAGGACTGGTATGAAGTAATGACATGGTGGTAGAATAGTAGTTGAGCACAACCAAGCGGAGCTGAGCAAGCTGGAAGTACAGACAGCAAACAGTGTTTAACACTGGAGCGTCTGGCGAGGTTACGGAACGACTCGACTGAAGTACAGCGATAAATCCGGCAGCAACTCACCTAGACGAATCTAGTGGTAAAGTGCTGAACGCTGATCATGATAACCAGACGGAGCTGAACAAGCTGGAGGCACAAACAGCGAATAGAGTTTAGACACTAATGCGCTCTGCGAGGTTACCGGAATACTCGGATTAAGATACGAGTAGAAAATCTGGCAGCAACTCGCCTAAACGAATTTAGTGATTAAAGCACTGAGCGCTAAGCATGCTCACCAGGCGGAGCTGAGAAACCTGGCGGTCCCAATCACGTCCCTTTCGAGATAGTGAGTGACCGGAGGTTGAAGGGTCCGGAAGCCAAGTATGGTATAAGGCAGTACAATACATCGCAGGCATGGTATATGTACAAGAAGGAAACTACCCTAGTACAAGCATTCGTCACAGAGCAATACATGTCCAGATATAGGCACTCGGCCATACACAATTACAGGGACTCAGCCCAATACAAAATACATGGAAACAGGGAATAAAATATATGTCGACCCGACGAAGCGGGGAAACCCAAATGGAGGCGAGAGCGAGAACACTCGCCTAAATCACTGGAAAGCCGAAAGCTCTGAATCCATGGAACTCGCGCACGCGCCACAAAATAATATATAATTATGAAGAGAGAGAAAGTGAAGAGGAGAGAGAAAGAGTCAGAGAGAGAAACCTAGAGAGAGAAAGAGACACAGGGAGACGCGGGCTTCCGAGAGAGACGCGGGGTCACAGACGCGGGGGTCACAAACGCGGGAATAGCAGACGCGGGGTTCGCGTCACAAGAATAGCAGACGCGGGATTCGCGTCGCATAGATGCCTCAAACGCGAGACCTGCGTTCAAGTGCGGACGCGAGGGAAACGCGGACGCGGACGTGGGTTCTGCGTCGCGTCAATACAGAAACGCGCGGAGCGCGTTAGGGATTGCCTAGACGCGGGGTGAGATCCGCGTTAGGAAAGTCTTAGCGAGGAAAATCACTCGCCGACAAGATTCCTTGCTGCGCCCACGAAGGGAAATTCGGCCCCAATCCAAAAGGAGGGTACCGGCCCTAAGTCTTGCCAACGGAGAAGAACGCGACCCAATCCAAAAGGAGTGGCCGGCCCTTAAGTCTTGCCGACGAAGAAGAGCACGGCCCCAATCCAAAAGGAGTGGCCGGCCCTGATAAGAGTCATTTTCCAAATGGAGAAGACGAACAGGAAGAGGAACCAGGAGAGAGAGAGAGAGAAAGGAATAGGAGAGAGAGAGAGAGAAAGAAAGAGGGAGAGTCAACAAGAGAGAGAGAGAATCCAGGGGAGAGAAACAGATCCAGGGAGAGAAAGGAGAGAGAAGGGGGCAGCAGCCCCCCTGGCTCCCGCACACAGCGCCCCCCCTCTGGGGGCGCTCCGGCCTGGCCGCCGGCCAGGCGGCGGCGCCGGGCGGCGCTGGCCGCCGGCGAAGAAGAGGGGGCTGTGCCCCCTCAACAGAGAAGGGAGGGGGCTGTGCCCCCTCCAGCAGAGAAAGAGGGGGGCTTTGCCCCCCCTCAGCACAGGCGCAGGGGCCCAGGCGGGCCCCCTTGGCCGCCCACGGCCGTCGGCGCACCGCCGGCGGCGCCCCGGACTGGGGTGGCGCCGGCCACCCCAAAAAAAGGAGGAGGGGGCTACTGCCCCCTCAACAGAAGTGCACAGGGGGCCGGGAGGCCCCCTGGCCGAGCCCAAGGCCGCCGGCCACTGCCGGCGGCGGTCAGTCCCCGCCGGGGATGCCGGAGGAGGAGGAGGAGTCGGCGGAGAAGGTGGTGGTTGGCCGGATCTGAAGGGGAGGAAAGAAAGGAAAGAAAAGAAAGAAAGGAAAAGAGAAGAAAAAGAAAGAAAGGAAAGAAAAAGAGGAAGGAGGAGGAGTTGGCCGGAGTTCGGAGGGTCCCTCGCCGGCGTCGTGGTGGCCAGAGGCGCCGGCGGGGTGGCTGGTTGGGTGCAGGTCGCTGGCCACAATTGGAGGAGGAGAGGAAGAAGTGAAATGAGAAGAGAAGAAAAGAAAAGAAAAAGAAAAAGAAAAGGGAGAGAGAGATTGTGATTGGTGGATGGGAGAGAATTAAATGGGGGAAGGGTGAGGTGATGTCGCCCACGTGGGAGGAGTGGGCTGCGGTTGGTGGGAGAAAAGAAAGGAAAGAAAGAAAGAAAAGAAAGATTTGAATAAAATAATAATATTATAATATGGTCGCGAAATATCGACTGTTCCAGAAAAATCCCCAAAAATACCCGGAGGTAGAAAACGTCATCCTGAGGAATAATATGAAATCGGTTTTCAGAAATAAAATCCCGTTTTCAAATTAAAAATCCGGAAGTCAACCGCCGATACCGGTCTACACCGGTCGGCCAGATTTTGATAAATTCTGAAAAATCCCAGAAAATGTATTAAAGAAGAAAATATGATTTTAAGAAGTAAGGTGAAAGCGGAATTTAGAAATTCAATCCCGATTGTAAACTAAAAAATCCTGGAATCAACCAGCGATACTGGCCGATACCGAATCCGGTGGAATTTTCATAAATTCATAAAATCCTCAGAAAAAGTATTTAGGTAAGAAATGTTATTTTAAGAAATAATGTAAAAAGGCTCTTCTTGAAATTCCAATCCGTTTGTAAGTTAAAAATCCGGGAATCGGTCAGCGGCACTGGTCGACACCGGTTTTGAAGATTTCCAATTTAATTCAGAAAATTCCAGAAAATCATAGAAAACCTAAAATATTGGAAAACGATGTTCAAAACTGAAATCGGTTAAATCGGAATACCAGAATGACCAAATCGAGTAATACTCTAGGATCGGGCCCTCGGTTCAGACTAGGGCTGACTCCGAGTCCACGAATCCAAATCCAAGACAAAACGTTCATATAAATAGTTCGTAATACAAAACAAATACGAAGGTAAATCGAAAAATACGATCGAAAAATATGAATACGTAACTAAGTACGTATTCCGGGAGCGGGGTGTTACATTCCATCCACCTTACAAAAAATTGCGTCCTCGCAATTTCGATAAGGGTAAAATGAACACAAAGGGGACAAGGGTGGAATTATACCAATTAAGACATGAAGCACTATAGGTAGGCCCTCAAGTTGACTGATCAATAACCAGATATAGAAATCTTCTGCACTTCCGGCTGTATAAATCTCCGAACGAGGCCAAATAATACTGACTGATTACACAACTTTGCAATAGAATTTCCGCTGTACTGCATACTTAATGTCGCTCTGAGGATAAGCCAGAATACTGAAGATAAAGGAAACCTGATAATACTGAGCATAATAAAGAAGACCGATAATTGAGAATCCCGATACCAGGCATCGATCACTCTGAAAGATATAGCCGAGAATAAAGAATAGCCGCAGAAAATCCCGAATACCATCTTCTGAAAGATAACCCGGTAGCAGATCCATTCTGAGAATACCCGAACTTTCATAGAGTTGGCCGAAGAGATCATATCATAGCTTCATCCAGAACCAGCCACTACCTCTCTAGTATATCCATATCTTAAGTTGGTATAAAGGCTTCGAAAAAACCAAAACCGGGAAAGATAGGAAGGATTAGGGATCAAAGGAAGATGATCAAGAAAATAGATAACTCTGTACTTGTAGTTGGATTGTATAATCAGGACTCATGCATTCCAGTTGCAAATTTCTTTACCATTAATTTGCCGTCTGGACGTACTGAAGAGGTAAGAGCCTAAGCTCTGATACCAACCTGTAACGCCCCGATCCTGGCGGATACGGAGACATTACTGCAACGTATATACGCAAGTCAGAAATACCTTCACGTATATACGCTAAGCATCAGTACAGGCAAGAATCAGAGTACGGAAGCAAGTGGTGCATTATACATTCCAACATATGAGTACAGTTACAAAGTTATCACCAGAGGTGATCCAATGTTACATGAATATTACATCACTGATATGCGCAATTGCGAGATTACAAGGAGATATACAAGAATGAATAGTACAAGGGCACTCACGAGTTTACAAAAGGAAAACTCGAGAGGCACACAGGGGGCCTGGAAGAATAGAGCTCTGAACGGTCTGCTGAGATCCACGCTACCGTTGCGCCACTCTGATCAGCAACTGGGAGAATCCACACGCTCCAAGCTCCATGACCTGGACATGAGGATCCAGGGGAGTCAGATGAAACTCCCCAGGCGAGTGGTGATACAAAAGCCAAGTGGCGAGCAAGGATAAGCACATGTATAGCGATAAAACCAAATAAAGCCGAGGACGAGCAAATCTGATTGTATGGTTTCAGATCACGGCTCCATAAGACTAGTATGTCGAAGGAATAATCCAAACAAGGAAACCCTCATCTATATACCTTTATCTTATGTCACCATAATCTAAGCACATACAACCCGACTGTACTCAGGGCATGATAAGATAATGAGCAGGAGGCAGGTGGATACAAGGAATAGAGCAGGGCATGAGCAGTTAATATAATAATAATCATAAAACCGGAAATCCGAAGTAAATCCCGGACAGGAAAATATGATAAGGCATATCACAGATTCATAGCCGTTTAAGTCGCAGGCTTCAGTATGCGTCCCATTCCACATACCTCTACTTACAACTTAAAGAGCCGGTTATTAGACACTTTATTATTACTCGTCTTACCCTGATATCTAGCTATGTGAACTAGCGTCCCAGCACACATAGATCCATATCCGAGTAAAGCAAGATTGTTATTGGAAACCAGCGGGGGTATCAACGAACTATGTTTACAATGGGTCCCGTACATAACCCGGGACCACGGCCCAGGATTGTTCCGTTGCTTGGTGACGGAACATGCCGCAAGGCTAACAGGAGGGACTTATGTATGCCCTTATCATGATGGTACCAGGAAGGAGGGAGCCAGCACTCCCCTCGGTCGCCTGGAGGCCCACAGGTCAGACCGGAAGTTTTAGTTGCACAACATACCTAGTACCACTGTAAACACGAACACATATGATAGCCGCAAGTTTCCCCCGACCCGATGCAAGTTGTTCCTTTCATGAATTATTAGATGATTATCAGATTCCGGGAATGAGCAAGAACAAGTCAGGAATATCAGGAGTACTGGTTCGTACTATAATGTATGAAGATGTGTAACAGGAGTACAGTTTGTACTATCAAGATGTCAGGTCATCATTCCCGTTATCGTGATAATCATGAGAGTCAAGTATATCATGCTGGGTGTCAAGTGATAGCATGACAGGAGGATGATATTTGACAGGTGACCAATCATGTCAAGAGATTGATATTAGTCCGGTGGCAAGTCATATCATATCAAGAGATCTTGCCAAGGAGTATCATGTCAGGTGTCAGGTGATAATAAACCAGTTGGCAGGTGACATACATGTGTTAAACAGTAGCATGTAAAGGACTGGTATGAAGTAATGACATGGTGGTAGAATAGTAGTTGAGCACAACCAAGCGGAGCTGAGCAAGCTGGAAGTACAGACAGCAAACAGTGTTTAACACTGGAGCGTCTGGCGAGGTTACCGGAACGACTCGACTGAAGTACAGCGGTAAATCCGGCAGCAACTCACCTAGACGAATCTAGTGGTAAAGTGCTGAACGCTGATCATGATAACCAGACGGAGCTGAACAAGCTGGAGGCACAAACAGCGAACAGAGTTTAGACACTAATGCGCTCTGCGAGGTTACCGGAATACTCGGATTAAGATACGAGTAGAAAATCTGGCAGCAACTCGCCTAAACGAATTTAGTGATTAAAGCACTGAGCGCTAAGCATGCTCACCAGGCGGAGCTGAGAAACCTGGCGGTCCCAATCACGTCCTTTTCGAGATAGTGAGTGACCGAGGTTTGAAGGGTCCGGAAGCCAAGTATGGTATAAGCAGTACAATACATCGCAGGCATGATATATGTACAAGAAGGAAACTACCCTAGTACAAGCATTCGTCACAGAGCAATACATGTCCAGATATAGGCACTCGGCCATACACAATTACAGGGACTCAGCCCAATACAAAATACATGGAAACAGGGAAAAAATATATGTCGACCCGACGAAGCGTGGAAACCCAAATGGAGGCGAGAGCGAGAACACTCGCCTAAATCACTGGAAAGCCGAAAGCTCTGAATCCATGGAACTCGCGCACGCGCCACAAAATAATATATAATTATGAAGAGAGAGAAAGTGAAGAGGAGAGAGAAAGAGTCAGAGAGAGAACCTAGAGAGAGAAAGAGACACAGGGAGACGCGGGCTTCGAGAGAGAGACGCGGGGTCACAGACGCGGGGTCACAAACGCGGGAATAGCAGACGCGGGGTTCGCGTCGCAAGAATAGCAGACGCGGGATTCGCGTCGCATAGATGCCTCAAACGCGAGACCTGCGTTCAAGTGCGGACGCGAGGGAAACGCGGACGCGGACGTGGGTTCTACGTCGCGTCAATACAGAAACGCGCGGAGCGCGTTAAGGGATTGCCTAGACGCGGGGTGAGATCCGCGTTAGGAAAGTCTTGGCGAGGAAAATCACTCGCCGACAAGATTCCTTGCTGCGCCCGATGAAGGGAAGTTCGGCCCCAATCCAAAAGGAGGGTACCGGCCTAAGTCTTGCCAACGGAGAAGAACGCGGCCCCAATCCAAAAGGAGTGGCCGGCCTTTGAGTCTTGCCGACGAAGAAGAGCACGGCCCCAATCCAAAAGGAGTGGCCGGCCCTGATAAGAGTCATTTTCCAAATGGAGAAGACGAACAGGAAGAGGAACCAGGAAGAGAGAGAGAGGAAAGGAAATAGGAGAGAGAGAGAGAGAAAGAAAGAGAGTCAACAAGAGAGAGAGAGAGAATCTAGGGGAGAGAAACAGATCCAGGGAGAGAGAAAGGAGAGAGAAGGGGGGCAGCATCCCCCCTGGCTCCCGCACACAGCGCCCCCCCCTCTGGGGGCGCTCGGCCTGGCCGCCGGCCAGGCGGCGGCGCCGGGCGGCGCTGGCCGCCGGCGAAGAAGGAGGGGGCTGTGCCCCCTCAACAGAGAAGGGAGGGGGCTGTGCCCCCTCCAGCAGAGAAAGAGGGGGGCTTTGCCCCCCCTCAGCACAGGCGCAGGGGCCCAGGCGGGCCCCCTTGGCCGCCCATGGCCGCCGGCGCACCGCCGGCGGCGCCCCGGACTGGGGTGGCGCCGGCCACCCCAAGAAAAGGAGGAGGGGGCTACTGCCCCCTCAACAGAAGTGCACAGGGGGCCGGGAGGCCCCCTGGCCGAGCCCAAGGCCGCCGGCCACTGCCGGCGGAGGTCAGCCCCCGCCGGGGATGCCGGAGGAGGAGGAGGAGTCGGCGGAGAAGGTGGTGGTTGGCCGGATCTGAAGGGGAGGAAAGAAAGGAAAGAAAAGAAAGAAAAGGAAAAGAGAAGAAAAGAAAGAAAGGGAAAGAAAAAGAGGAAGGAGGAGGAGTTGGCCGGAGTTCGGAGGGTCCCTCGCCGGCGTCGTGGTGGCCAGAGGCCGGCGGGGTGGCTGGTTGGGTGCAGGTCGCTGGCCACAATTGGAGGAGGAGAGGAAGAAGTGAAATGAGAAGAGAAGAAAAGAAAAGAAAAAGAAAAAGGAAAAGGAGAGAGAGAGATTGTGATTGGTGGATGGAGAGAATTAAATGGGGGAAGGGTGAGGTGATGTCGCCCACGTGGGAGGAGTGGGCTGCGGTTGGTGGGAGAAAAGAAGGAAAGAAAGAAAGAAAAGAAAGATTTGAATAAAATAATAATATTATAATATGGTCGCGAAATATCGACTGTTCCAGAAAAATCTCCTAAAATACCCGGAGGTAGAAAACGTCATCCTGAGGAATAATATGAAATCGGTTTTCAGAAATAAAATCCCGTTTTCAAATTAAAAATCCGGAAGTCAACCGCCGATACCGGTCTACACCGGGTCGGCCAGATTTTGATAAATTCTGAAAAATCCCAGAAAATGTATTAAAGAAGAAATATGATTTTAAGAAGTAAGGTGAAAGCGAAATTTAGAAATTCAATCCCGATTGTAAACTAAAAATCCTGGAATCAACCAGCGATACTGGCCGATACCGAATCCGGTGGAATTTTCATAAATTCATAAATCCTCAGAAAAAGTATTTAGGTAAGAAATGTTATTTTAAGAAATAATGTAAAAAGGCTCTTCTTGAAATTCCAATCCGTTTGTAAGTTAAAAATCCGAGAATCAGTCAGCGGCACTGGTCGACACCGGTTTTGAAGATTTCCAATTTAATTCAGAAAAATTCCAGAAAATCATAGAAAACTTAAAATATTGAAAACGATGTTCAAAACTGAAATCGGTTAAATCGGAATACCAGAATGACCAAATCGAGTAATACTCTAGGATCGGGCCCTCGGTTCAGACTAGGGCTGACTCCGAGTCCACGAATCCAAATCCAAGACAAAACGTTCATATAAATAGTTCGTAATACAAAACAAATACCGAAGGTAAATCGAAAAATACGATCGAAAAATCTGAATACGTAACTAAGTACGTATTCCGGGAGCGGGGTGTTACATTCCATCCACCTTACAAAAAATTGCGTCCTCGCAATTTCGATAAGGGGTAAAATGAACACAAAGGGGACAAGGGTGGAATTATACCAATTAAGACATGAAGCACTATAGGTAGGGCCCTCAAGTTGACTGATCAATAACCAGAATATAGAAATCTTCTGCACTTCCGGCTGTATAAATCTCCGAACGAGGCCAAATAATACTGACTGATTACACAACTTTGCAATAGAATTTCCGCTGTACTGCATACTTAATGTCGCTCTGAGGATAAGCCAGAATACTGAAGATAAAGGAACCTGATAATACTGAGCATAATAAAGAAGACCGATAATTGAGAATCCCGAATACCAGTCATCGATCACTCTGAAAGATATAGCCGAGAATAAAGAATAGCCGCAGAAAATCCCGAATACCATCTTCTGAAAGATAACCCGGTAGCAGATCCATTCTGAGAATACCCGAACTTTCATAGAGTTGGCCGAAGAGATCATATCATAGCTTCATCCAGAACCAGCCACTACCTCTCTAGTATATCCATATCTTAAGTTGGTATAAAGGCTTCGAAAAAACCAAAACCGGGAAAGATAGGAAGGATTAGGGATCAAAGGAAAGATGATCAAGAAAATAGATAACTCTGTACTTGTAGTTGGATTGTATATCAGGACTCATGCATTCCAGATGCAAATTTCTTTACCATTAATTTGCCGTCTGGACGTACTGAAGAGGTAAGAGCCTAAGCTCTGATACCACCTGTAACGCCCCGATCCTGGCGGATACGGAGACATTACTGCAACGTATATACGCAAGTCAGAAATACCTTCACGTATATACGCTAAGCATCAGTACAGGCAAGAATCAGAGTACGGAAGCAAGTGGTGCATTATACATTCCAACATATGAGTACAGTTACAAAGTTATCACCAGAGGTGATCCAATGTTACATGAATATTACATCACTGATATGCGCAATTGCGAGATTACAAGGAGATATACAGAATGAATAGTACAAGGGCACTCACGAGTTTACAAAAAGGAAAACTTGAGAGGCACACAGGGGGCCTGGAAGAATAGAGCTCTGAACGGTCTGCTGGAGATCCACGCTACCGTTGCGCCACTCTGATCAGCAACTGGGAGAATCCACACGCTCCAAGCTCCATGACCTGGACATGAGGATCCAGGGGAGTCAGATGAAACTCCCCAGGCGAGTGGTGATACAAAAGCCAAGTGGCGAGCAAGGATAAGCACATGTATAGCGATAAAACCAAATAAAGCCGAGGACGAGCAAATCTGATTGTATGGTTTCAGATCACGGCTCCATAAGACTAGTACGTCGAAGGAATAATCCAAACAAGGAAACCCTCATCTATATACCTTTATCTTATGTCACCATAATCTAAGCACATACAACCCGACTGTACTCAGGGTATGATAAGATAATGAGCAGGAGGCAGGTGGATACAAGGAATAGAGCAGGGCATGAGCAGTTAATATAATAATAATCATAAAACCGGAAATCCGAAGTAAAATCCCGGACAGGCAAATATGATAAGGCATATCACAGATTCATAGCTGTTTAAGTCGCAGGCTTCAGTATGCGTCCCATTCCACATACCTCTACTTACAACTTAAAGAGCCGGTTATTAGACACTTTATTATTACTCGTCTTACCCTGATATCTAGCTATGTGAACTAGCGTCCCAGCACACATAGATCCATATCCGAGTAAAGCAAGATTGTTATTGGAAACCAGCGGGGGTATCAACGAACTATGTTTACAGTGGATCCCGTACATACCCGGGACCACGGCCCAGGATTGTTCCGTTGCTTGGTGACGGAACCTGCCGCAGGGCTAACAGGAGGGACTTATGTATGCCCTTATCATGATGGTACCAGGAAGGAGGGAGCCAGCACTCCCCTCGGTCGCCTGGAGGCCCACAGGTCAGACCGGAAGTTTTAGTTGCACAACATACCTAGTACCACTGTAAACACGAACACATATTGATAGCCGCAAGTTTCCCCCGACCCGATGCAAGTTGTTCCTTTCATGAATTATTAGATGATTATCAGATTCCGGGAATGAGCAAGAACAAGTCAGGAATATCAGGAGTACTGGTTCGTACTATAATGTATCAAGATGTGTAACAGGAGTACAGTTTGTACTATCAAGATGTCAGGTCATCATTCCCGTTATCGTGATAATCATGAGAGTCAAGTATATCATGCTGGGTGTCAAGTGATAGCATGACAGGAGGATGATATTTGACAGGTGACCAATCATGTCAAGAGATTGATATTAGTCCGGTGGCAAGTCATATCATAACAAGAGATCTTGCCAAGGAGTATCATGTCAGGTGTCAGGTGATAATAAACCAGTTGGCAGGTGATATACATGTGTTAAACAGTAGCATGTAAAGGACTGGTATGAAGTAATGACATGGTGGTAGAATAGTAGTTGAGCACAACCAAGCGGAGCTGAGCAAGCTGGAAGTACAGACAGCAAACAGTGTTTAACACTGGAGCGTCTGGCGAGGTTACCGGAACGACTCGACTGAAGTACAGCGGTAAATCCGGCAGCAACTCACCTAGACGAATCTAGTGGTAAAGTGCTGAACGCTGATCATGATAACCAGACGGAGCTGAACAAGCTGGAGGCACAAACAGCGAACAGAGTTTAGACACTAATGCGCTCTGCGAGGTTACCGGAATATTCGGATTAAGATACGAGTAGAAAATCCGGCAGCAACTCGCCTAAACGAATTTAGTGATTAAAGCACTGAGCGCTAAGCATGCTCACCAGGCGGAGCTGAGAAACCTAGCGGTCCCAATCACGTCCCTTTCGAGATAGTGAGTGACCGGAGGTTGAAGGGTCCGGAAGCCAAGTATGGTATAAGGCAGTACAATACATCGCAGGCATGGTATATGTACAAGAAGGAAACTACCCTAGTACAAGCATTCGTCATAGAGCAATACATGTCCAGATATAGGCACTCTGCCATACACAATTACAGGGACTCAACCCAATACAAAATACATGGAAACAGGGAATAAAATATATGTCGACCCGACGAAGCGGGGAAACCCAAATGGAGGCGAGAGCGAGAACACTCGCCTAAATCACTGGAAAGCCGAAAGCTCTGAATCCATGGAACTCGCGCACACGCCACAAAATAATATATAATTATGAAGAGAGAGAAAGTGAAGAGGAGAGAGAAAGAGTCAGAGAGATAAACCTAGAGAGAGAAAGAGACACAGGGAGACGCGGGCTTCCGAGAGAGAGACGCGGGGTCACAGACGCGGGGGTCACAAACGCGGGAATAGCAGACGCGGGGTTCGCGTCGCAAGAATAGCAGACGCGGGATTCGCGTCGCATAGATGCCTCAAACGCGAGACCTGCGTTCAAGTGCGGACGCGAGGGAAACGCGGACGCGGACGTGGGTTCTGCGTCGCGTCAATACAGAAACGCGCGGAGCGCGTTAAGGGATTGCCTAGACGCAGGGTGAGATCCGCGTTAGGAAAGTCTTGGCGAGGAAATCACTCGCCGACAAGATTCCTTGCTGCGCCCGACGAAGGGAAGTTCGGCCCCAATCCAAAAGGAGGGTACCGGCCCTAAGTCTTGCCAACGGAGAAGAACGCGGTCCCAATCCAAAAGGAGTGGCCGGCCCTTGAGTCTTGCCGACGAAGAAGAGCACGGCCCCAATCCAAAAGGAATGGCCGGCCCTGATAAGAGTCATTTTCCAAATGGAGAAGACGAACAGGAAGAGGAACCAGGAAGAGAGAGAAAGGAAATAGGAGAGAGAGAGAGAAAGAAAGAGGGAGAGTCAACAAGAGAGAGAGAGAGAATCTAGGGGAGAGAAACAGATCCAGGGAGAGAGAAAGGAGAGAGAAGGGGGGCAGCAGCCCCCCTGGCTCCCGCACACAGCGCCCCCCCTCTGGGGGCGCTCGGCCTGGCCGCCGGCCAGGCGGCGGCGCCGGGCGGCGCTGGCCGCCGGCGAAGAAGGAGGGGGCTGTGCCCCCTCAACAGAGAAGGGAGGGGGCTGTGCCCCCTCCAGCAGAGAAAGAGGGGGGCTTTGCCCCCCCTCAGCACAGGCGCAGGGGCCCAGGCGGGCCCCCTTGGCCGCCCACGGCCGCCGGCGGCGCCCCGGACTGGGGTGGCGCCGGCCACCCCAAGAAAAGGAGGAGGGGGCTACTGCCCCCTCAACAGAAGTGCACAGGGGGCCGGGAGGCCCCCTGGCCGAGCCCAAGGCCGCCGGCCACTGCCGGCGGCGGTCAGCCCCCGCCGGGGATGCCGGAGGAGGAGGAGGAGTCGGCGGAGAAGGTGGTGGTTGGTCGGATCTGAAGGGGAGGAAAGAAAGGAAAGAAAAGAAAGAAAAGGAAAAGAGAAGAAAAAGAAAGAAAGGAAAGAAAAGAGGAAGGAGGAGGAGTTGGCCGGAGTTCGGAGGGTCCCTCGCCGGCGTCGTGGTGGCCAGAGGCGCCGGCGGGGTGGCTGGTTGGGTGCAGGTCGCTGGCCACAATTGGAGGAGGAGAGGAAGAAGTGAAATGAGAAGAGAAGAAAAGAAAGAAAAAGAAAAAGAAAAGGAGAGAGAGAGATTGTGATTGGTGGATGGGAGAGAATTAAATGGGGGAAGGGTGAGGTGATGTCGCCCACGTGGGAGGAGTGGGCTGCGGTTGGTGGGAGAAAAGAAAGGAAAGAAAGAAAGAAAAGAAAGATTTGAATAAAATAATAATATTATAATATGGTCGCGAAATATCGACTGTTCCAGAAAAATCCCCAAAAATACCACGAGGTAGAAAACGTCATCCTGAGAAATAATATGAAATCGGTTTTCAGAAATAAAATCCCGTTTTCAAATTAAAAATCCGGAAGTCAACCGCCGATACCGGTCTACACCGGGTCGGCCAGATTTTGATAAATTCTGAAAAATCCCAGAAAATATATTAAAGAAGAAAATATGATTTTAAGAAGTAAGGTGAAAGAGGAATTTAGAAATTCAATCCCGATTGTAAACTAAAAATCCTGGAATCAACCAGCGATACTGGCCGATACCGAATCCGGTGGAATTTTCATAAATTCATAAAATCCTCAGAAAAAGTATTTAGGTAAGAAATGTTATTTTAGAAATAATGTAAAAAGGCTCTTCTTGAAATTCCAATCCGTTTATAAGTTAAAAATCCGGGAATCGGTCAGCGGCACTGGTCGACACCGGTTTGAAGATTTCCAATTTAATTCAGAAAAATTCCAGAAAATCATAGAAAACCTAAAATATTGAAAAACGATGTTCAAAACTGAAATCAGTTAAATCGGAATACCAGAATGACCAAATCGAGTAATACTCTAGGATCGGGCCCTCGGTTCAGACTAGGGCTGACTCCGAGTCCACGAATCCAAATCCAAGACAAAACGTTCATATAAATAGTTCGTAATACAAAACAAATACCGAAGGTAAATCGAAAAATACGATCGAAAAATCTGAATACGTAACTAAGTACGTATTCCGGGAGCGGGGTGTTACATTAGTGCTCTTGTAGTCTTCTTCTTCCTCCTAAAAATTCTGCAAAAGAGAGAAAGAAAGAGAGTGAGAGCTTGTAATCCAAGGGGTGACAACTTGAAGTAAGGATTAATCCAATCTTTCTCCTCATCTTTGCAATTTCTAGTGCTTTACTTTACTTGCTTTAGTTTCTTCAAGCTTTACTTTCATTGCACAATGAATTGTTGTTTTCTTTCCATTGCCATGTCTAGCTAATTCTTCTAACATGACTAGCTAACCACTAACTTTGCTAACTTCTAACTCTTGGGTGATTGCTAACTTTTAATCTTGCAATTTTGAGTCTCTTTCATCCCCAATGAAGATGGGTTACTTTCATTCTTGGCAATTTCTTATTGTAATTCCATATGATTCATGTGAGCCTCATTTAGAGCCTTGTCTTTAGAACAAGTGCCTTGATGGAACATGGAGATGGAGCACCTACTATATGCTATTTGTTGTACAATTTTCTTACTTCAATGCTAATTTGATGTATGGCCTTAAATGACAATTGAATTTTGTATCTTCTTCCTTAGCATTACCTTGAGTGACACTCCTCGATTCCACCATTGAAATTCTATCTTGAGAGCCGATGAAATCAATGAGGCTACAAGACAAGTCCGAGAAGATCACTCATCTACCAAGTGGGAAAGTAATTTGACCAACAAGCTAGACAAACATTTGTCGATGAATCAACATGAGGCATGCATCACCATAATGGAGATTAGTAAGTTAGCAAATTAGAAAGGTAAGCAAGTCATGGCTTCTTCCATCTAAAAAGTCTTTCGAAGTTTTATACTTTAGTTTTCTCTCTAAAGCTAGTCTTGTTTTCAAAGTTCTTTAACTTTCTTTTCCATAGTTTTTCCTTTCATGCACAAATCCACCACAAATTCTTTCACCTATTTTTTCATGTCCTTTTGATTCTTTTGAACATAGAAAAACTTTTGTTTTCTCTCTTCAACACTTTACCGTTAAAACTTCTATCGTGAGCTCTCCCTGAGGATCGACCCGTATAGCCTATGCTACTACGGTGATTCGGAAGGAGTATATCAAACATTGTGAATACATTCTTGGAGTTGTCAAGCACCAAAGGTTGATTCTAAACCTTCTATCTTTTGTTGAATTAGTGCACTCCTATTCCTTCCTTATCATTTGGATTGTTCCTTCGACGCACTAGTCTCATGAAACCGTATACTAGGTTGTACAACTAGTGTTGCCCACTCTTTCCTGTGACCTCTATACTGATATAATTCACTTATGTTATATGACTTGAGCTGACATCCTGCTATATTATATATGTGATTTCCATATTATTGCACTAGATTTTCTGATCTCTAGTTTACCAGCTTGTATTTACATGCCTGAAACACATCACTTGATCATGTACACGTATGCCTATCTATGTACGCCACTTAACACCTGCATTACCACTCGTTGGGTTGCATCTGACAACCCTGCACCTGTATGTCCAGATTTCAGAGCTTGGAGCTTGTGAATTCTTCCGTTTGCTGATCAGAATGGCGCAACGGAAGTGGGGACCATCGGGAGACTGTTCGGAGTCCTTTTCTTTCGACCCCCTGCTTAACTCTCGAGTCTTTCTTGTTATGGCCCGCGAGCACCATTTATATTGTTCATTCTTGTATATCTCATTGTATTTCATATTTTTTGCCTGGTGATGTAATATTCCTACAATATTGAATCACATCCTGTGATAACTTTTTAATGGTACTCATATGTTGAAAAGTATAATGCACCACATACTTTTGTACTTTAATTCCTGCATGTACTAATGCTTAGCGTATATATATAAGGGTATTTCTGACTTGCATATATATGTTGCAGTAACGTCTCCGTACTCGCGGGATCAGGGCGTTACAATATTGAGTATATGAAACTGAATGTTGGTTAGGTTGTTGATAGTATGACTCAGAGGAGTTGTATCCCCATTGACTCAGTGAAGAGTAGTGATGATCATCCCAATCTTGTTCATAATGCTGGAGTTGGGGCATATACTGATTTGGATAAGACCAATCCGGCATACTT
The DNA here is from genome assembly GCA_038442645.1 of Agave tequilana. NCBI lineage: Eukaryota > Viridiplantae > Streptophyta > Magnoliopsida > Asparagales > Asparagaceae > Agave > Agave tequilana. The sequence goes on along the minus strand of JAVJIF010024776.1, from coordinate 25,621 downwards.
AGTTGGTTAAAGTTACGAAATACTAGATTGGTAATATCCGAATCAAAAGAGGTCGGTGTGAAGTATGGATCACTATATGGATTAGAATAATTGTAACTATAATTCATATCACAAAAATGTCAAAAACAAAAACAAACAAATAAAAAAATAAATAAAGAAAAATCTAGCCTATGTTAGGGTAGACCTTAGACCTAGACGACTCCTAACTGGTTAGACTGTTCACGGGGGTATATTATAGAATCTGACCACAAGTTAATTGGTAAGTTAGGAGCAAGACCAGTGGGAGTATCCATGCCTAAGCAACAAGCCTAATTATGCCAAATCACTGTACTTCGAGGTTTCTCCTCTCAATCCTTAACCTTTGACACTGATTTGGCAAGAGTCAAATTCTAATCAACTTTTCCCTTCGATCAGTCTCCTATTGAGTCTGAGATGTCCCTAGGGCCAACGTCTACTTAATTTTAAGTTAGGCTGGGTTAGTAAGTGAGGAGATAATTTTTGGGCTAAGTAAGGGTAATGAATTACCCACCTTATCTTGTTTATAGGACAAACCCTTAATTCGTTTTAGTGCGCATATGCAAGTATATAGCAAAAATAACATCCCAGTAATAACATACAAGTGTGTTCCTAAGCTATATGCAATGCAGACGTACCTTGGCTCCAACACTCATCAACAGTAATTTAAATGTAATGAATTAAACAAATGCCTAGAATGCAATGTCTAAATATTTTTTAGCATTAACAAACAATCATATCACTGTTGAGGTTAGAAAGTGTGCAAAATATGTTAAACAAGAAAACTATCAACTGAAGTAGCTAAATTCTTAAATTTCAAGCAACTTGCAAAAAAACTACAGTTATGGGTTCTAATGCTCTGCCTTCTTGAAAAGAGGCACAGAGTAGCAATATGTCCACTGCAGCTCTTAGTTTTCAAATATTAGCCCCTGCACACAAACAAAAATACAGAGAAGAAAAGTTAAACTGTTTAAAGTAGAGCAAAAAGAAGAAAAACTTACCGTCCCTCCCCTGCACTGGCGTCAAATTTGATCGAGCCAAGCCAACACATAGAAAAATACAGAAGTTTAGAACAGTGCTAGGTCCTCAATGCTATCATGTAACCTAGGGCTAACGGGTTGTGATCCACAAGGAGGGACATCGATGGAAGCATTGTGTAAGTCTTCTTCTTAAGTTACTACACCAGTTAAAGATCTTCTTTGTTTTAAAAGAAAAGAAAATGAAACATTAAATAAATTAGAAGGAAAGTAAACGGTAGAAGAATAAATTGAAATGACTACTTGATTTGTCACATACATTGCATTTATGTTGTCACGTTGCCACACTTATTTGCTAATAAATGATATTAATAAGTGTCTTTTTTCTTTGCTAAATGTAGGCCCAAATACTCAAGGAAATAAATGAGGAACAAGCCCAAAAGCCCACTTTATTCTGAATTAATTCAGAATAAATTCGAAGTGAAGAAGTCTAGGCTATATCTTGGCATATCAAGGGGTGAGAAAAATCCTCCTTGAATCGAGGAATCAAGCCAGAAAATCAAAAGCCGATTCAGTCAGCGGTTGAAGCAGCAACAAGAAACCAGCAGGATATGCGAGAAGCCCTTCATACCAGGAAGCTCCCCCCTCTTGGTGTGGCCATGTGGCCACACCAAGGCCGCGGAAACGCGGCCCAAGCCGCGTTTCCGCGGCCAACTGATTTCAGTTGGGGAGCGTTTGCTCCCCCAACGTTCCCGGGATCATGATTCTCTAGTTTTTGGCTATAAATATCTCCTTCAGCAGAGAAAAAGGCAGCGAAGACTAGGATTAAATTTTGCTTTTATTTTCTTAGGATCTAGGTTCTTTGTTAGCTAGAACTCAAGTTGTAATTTCATTGTTTACTTTGTAGTTCAGTCTAAAAACTTGTGAGAAAGAGGACAGAGAGCTTGTAATCGAAGATTGAAGTGACAACAATACAAGAAGCAAGCCTCCTTTTCTTCCACTCGTGTTTCGGTATGTTGTGCATATTTATGTTTTTTTTATTATTGTTTTCCATGGATAACTAAAAGGTTTTCTGGGCTAGCTATCGACTCTCTTTTGTTTTCTTCTCTTCTGTTTTTAAAAGAAAAAGTCCCGATGACTCATATGCATGCCTCCCTTAAAAGCCTTTCTTTTTGAAAGTGTTCTTGAAGGCACATGAGGATGGGTATGGATAATTGAATTCACCATTCTTTCTTGAACTTCTTGTGAATCATTTTTAATTAATTCTTGCTTCTTCGCGCTTTATGTTTTAATATCCGATTCCAACTCTTTCTTGAAGAAAAAGGACTCAAACCTTCTGCATCTTATGTGCTTTACTTAAAGCTTTCTAAAAAAAAGCAACTTTAAGTTTTGCAAATGATAACTCGAGGGACTTAATACTTTAAGAGAAGAATGAACAATTGAGTAGGAAGATAGTAAGCCCAGATTTGATTTCTTATTATAAACAACATCACAACTCTTAAAGCTTTTAAAAAATCACCTCCTCCAAATCCTTTTCTGAAAGTTGAAATTTCTTTTTTTCATCTCTTTTCCTTACACTCTCTTTTTCCAAAAAAAACGAACACAAATTCCTTGTTTTTAAAACGACTCATCTAAAAGCTTCCATCGCATCCCTCCTTGTGGACACGACCCGTTAGCCACAAGCTACACGGTACATTCTTAAAACTTATTGGTTGTTTCTTTATTTTAGCAATCAATTTTTGGCGCCGTTGCCGGGGAGGGAACTGTGTAGTTGTTTTAACAACTTTTGTGTGTTTGTTTCAGGGACTCGAAGATCAAGAACTAGCATTCAAACTTTGCCAAGAAGACTTGAAAATTCTGTGCCCCTACTCTCGAAAGTAGGAAACAGAATTTCAAGAAATTGCTTTGCAAATCTGAAATTTTTTTTGGGACTACTAAAAACTTTGTTTTGCAGGACATATTGCTCGCAAAACTTTAGTTTTTGTATGTCATATTTGTGCTAGTGTTTCTATCCAACATCCCTGTTTTTAAGTCAACAGTAAAATATTCGTTGAAAGTTAAAAATTGATTAGACATTTGCATTCTAGGCATAAGTCTTTTCAATTCTTTTACTTTACTGTTGAAGAGAGCTGGAGACAAGTGTTGGCCCAAGGTTACAATCACCCATGTTTAGTGTATTTTGATGATTACAAAACATATTAGTTATTTGTACTAATAACATTTATTGTTTAAGTGTGTTTTCAGATTTCTATTCATACTAGAAGTCTTCTCTCACAAATACAAGGTTTTGGACTCAAGTCAACTCCAATTGGGCACAAGATGCAAAAATTGAAGATCAAGTGGAGATAGCCCATCTTGAAGCATTGCCTTGAAGTCTTTTAGAGTTTGTAAGTTTAGAATGTTAAAGTTTGAATATAGGAAATTTGGCTCTAGGATTTGCACACACACTTGTCTCATGTATTTCCTATGTCTTGAAAATGATTATTTCTAAGTTTTATGCCTTAGTTTATATATACATGTACCAAAGCTTTATATCCTGAAAAACTTGTTTAAAACATGTGTATAAACTATTTTCTGCATAATACTTAGCTATATGTATTTTTAAAATATTTATCAAAATTTTTCTAACTCAAAACAGCCCAGTTTTTCAGTTTCAGGCAACATCGGTCGACCGGCCCGGTCGACCGGCAATGTGTCTGGACATGCACTGTTTGTGCATGTCCGTCGGTCGACCGGACCGGTCGACCGACGGAGAGCATTCTGCTCTCGGGATATTTCGGTCGACCGGACCGGTCGACCGGAAGAAGGAAACTGTGTTTCCTCCTTTTGGGTCGGTCGACCGGACCGGTCGACCGAGAGCCAACGGCTCTTTCCAGCAGGGCTGGCGGTCGACCGGACCGGTCGACCGCCAAGCCTGCAACTTAGCAACGGCTCTTTCCTCTTTGGGATTTTCTGAAAAACTGTTTTCTTTTTCTGCTTTAACAGATTTTTGGAGAGTTGTTGGGGTGCTTTTGCAGGTTGAATTAGGTGTAAAGAAATGTTTTTAACTTATTTTCAACCCTATAAATAGAGGAGAAGTCTCTCCTTCATATTACTAAGAAAAATCCTCAAGTTTACATTGTTTTCAAAAGAGAAAAGAAAAGAGTTTAAAGCTTTCATTCCAATTCTTTTTGAGCTAGTTTTTCAGTTGTGTTTGATTGCTCATATCACTCTACAACTAAAGTTTTTCTCACCACACTTCATAGAGCCAAAAATCCTATACTCATTCTATAGTGAAGTTGTAATTGAAGTGAGAGTGTTTGTAAAAGAGTTTGAGAAAAGTGTAGTGATCTTGTTGTGATCACTTGGTTCTTGTAATCCTTTCTTTGTGGAGCAACCTCTTCGGTAGAGGTTCTTTTGTACTCGGTGGAGCTCGGTGCTCGGTCTTCGGTAGACCAAATTGTAAAGGCATCCTCGGTGGATAGTGGAAACCCTTCACGGAGTTGAAGGCGGGGACTAGAGCAAGTGTGCTCGAACCTCGAAACAAATCATCTTGTTTGCGATTGCCTTTGCGTTATTCTTGCTTTAAATTCTCTTGCTTTATATTGTCTTGAATTATTTGCTTGAGAACTAACCCTCTACTTGTGCAATCTTGTCTTGTTTACTTTACTTGCTATACTTGTTGTGTTACATTGTGTGCATTTCATTTCTCATCATCATACTTGGCATTGATCGATCACACCTCAATACAACACGGTTGCATTGCGCACCTCTAACCCATATCTAGGGGAATTGGGAGGAAGGAGTTCAGAACCTCGCAAGGGGTATTCGGCTCTTAGTCGTGTTTTGAGAGATCGTTGCATCACTCTTTTATTAAAGTTTAAAAAGATCATTAGATTAGCATTCACACCTATTCACCCCCCTCTAGGTGTTTTTCAATTGGTATCAGAGCTTGGACTCTAGGATTTGGTTTAACCACCTTAGAGAAGATCCTAATTTGCTAATCATTTCATTCATATTCATATAAGTAAAAATGGCCGATGGAATTAAGACCCCTCCTAAGTTTGATGGACTTAACTTTCCCATATGGAAAGTTAAGATGACCGTGTTTTTGCAATCTCTAGGTAGCCGAGTTGCAAAGGCCGTGACTAAGTCCTTTAGTGTACCCCCCGGTGACGAATCCACTTGGTCCGAAATAGAGACTAAGGAATTCGATGCCAATGCCAAAGCTCACTATGCACTTCTTCAAGCCCTAAATGATGATGACATAGCTAGGGTTATACATTACAAATCCGCATTTGAGATTTGGTCACACTTGATAGTCACTCATGAGGGGACCTCACAAGTAAAGAAGGCTAAGATTGACCTTCTTCGGTCTCAATATGAAACATTTAGCATGCAAGACAATGAAACCATAGATGATATGGTTACAAGATTTACCAAGATTACTAATGGACTCTCTTCTTTAGGTGAAGACATCAACAATGATCAAAGAGTAAGGAAGATCATCCGGCTCTTCCTCCTTCATGGGAAGTTAAAGCAACAACCTTGAAGGAACTCAACGACAATGAAGAGATGGAGCTTATAGGTCTCATTGGGAACCTCAAACCCATGAGATGGAAAGGAAAGCAAGGGAGGACATGGCTCCTACCAAGAAGAAGACTATTGCCTTCAAGTGTCAATCATCACACTCCGACGAAGATGATGAAGAAGAAGATGACGAAGAGCTCTCACTTCTAGTCAAAAATGTTCGGAGGATGTACAACAAGGCGAAGTTCCAAGGTAGAAGGAGATGGCAAGGAGGCAAAGAAGAAAGAAAGATCATATGCTTCAATTGCCAAAGACCGGGACACATTGTTGCGGAGTGTCCGGACAAAGCTAAGCCCTCCACTTCAAAGAAGCCTCACAAGAAGAAGGCTATGAAGGCAACTTGGGATTCGGAGACCGAATCCGAAGAAGAGATCGACACCGCCAACATGTGCTTCATGGCCAATGAAAGCACAAGCAAGGTAACCTCTTCCACTCCTTTTGATGATGAACTCTCCATGGATGAACTAGGAGAAGCTTTTGTTGAGTTATCACAAAATTATGATTTCTTAAAGAAAAAGTATTTAAAAATGAAAAAGGAAAATGAATCTTTAAGTCTTCAAGTTTTTACTCTTACAAAGGAAAAAGATGATTTGGTTTCCACCTTGGCCACTACTAAAAATGATTTTGAAAAATATAAGATTTCTTGCAAAGGTAAGACCCCACTAATTGATTCTAATGAAGTTTCTATGCTTAAGGAAAGATTAGACTCATTAAGTGTTGTTTTGAAAGATTGTGAGTTTAACAAGAAGAAAATTGAGGCTATGTTTCCTAAGAAACAAGCCCCAAAGAAAAATGCTCATGCTCATGTTCATGTTCATGCTACACAACCTAAACAACATGGCAAAACCCCAAACATGTTCACACTACACATCATGCTTTCATGTATAGAAAAGTGTACTCATGTTCACATTGTGGGCGGAAAGGACACTTAGCTAATTTTTGTTATGATAGACTAAGTGCATCACATCATAATGTTTGGGTTCGTAACACTAACTTTCAAGGACCCAAGAAAGTTTGGGTACCAAAGTCAACAATTGTTTTAAATGATGTAGGTACTTTCCAAGCCCAACGACGTAGAGGTTTGTGGTATCTTGATAGCGGTTGCTCAAGGCACATGACTTGGGACATCAACAACTTTGCAACCCTATCAAGATATCATGAAGGTGGCACCGTCACCTTCGGAGATGACGCCAAGGGTAAAATCATCGGTATTGGTAATGTAAAACTTGGCACCTCTCCTTTGATTGAAAATGTAGTTTTAGTTGATGGCCTCAAGCATAATCTCTTGAGTGTTAGTCAACTTTGTGATAAAGGTTTTGATGTTGTTTTTGATAATGTTGCTTGTAAGGTTATTGATAGAATTTCTAATGTTTGTGTATTTTCCGGTTTTCGTGAAAGTAATGTTTATATGATTGATATGTTAAATATGTCTTGTAATATTACTTGTTTGAAAGCCCTTGATGATGACTCTTGGTTGTGGCATAGGAGATTAGGGCATATTTCTTTTGATCACATTTCTAGGTTAAACACAAAGAAAATGGTGAAAGGTATTCCTTGCTTGAATTTTGAAAAGGACCGAGTTTGTGACGCATGTCAATTTGGGAAACAAACTAAGTCTTCTTTCAAGTCAATTAAGGATATCATGACATCACGTCCTTTGGAGTTAATCCATATGGATCTTTTTGGCCCTACACAAACCAAAAGTTTAAGTGGGAATAGATTTGCTTATGTTTTGGTTGATGATTTTTCAAGATTTACTTGGGTTTTCTTTCTTGAACATAAAAGCCAAGCATTTTCGTATTTCCAATTTTTAAGAAAAGAGTTGAAAAAGAAAAAGATGTTTCGATTTTGAGAATAAGAAGTGATAGAGGAGGTGAATTCATTAACCAACCCTTTACCACTTTTTGTGATGAACATGGAATAAAGCATGAACTTTCTTGTCCTAGAACTCCACAACAAAATGGAGTAGTTGAACGGAAAAATAGAACATTACAAGAGATGGCTAGGACAATGCTAAGTGAATATGGTCTACCACATTATTTGTGGGCCGAGGCCGTTAATACATCATGCTACATATCAAATCGTATTTTCTTGTGTAAAAATACTACTAAAACTTCTTTGAAATGTATTTTTCTAGAAAACCAAATGTTTCCTATTTTAAAGTTTTGGTTGCAAATGCTTTGTTTTAAACACAAAAGATTTTTAGGAAAATTTGATCCTAAATCTTATGAGGCTATTTTTGTAGGTTACTCAAACACTAGTAAAGCTTATAGAGTTTTCATTAGATCATCTTTGACTATTGAAGAGTCTATTCATGTTAAGTTTGAGGAATCTAACAAGTTTGTTAAGAATGTTGTAGAAATAGATGCTTTGCATGAAGGCTTGGAGAAAGTCACCTTGGAGGATGCTTCTAGCATGGGAGACAAGCCAAAGGATGATGATGGAAGTGAAGCCAAAGTGGAAGAGGCCCAAGGAAATGAACATCAAACAAATGAGGTGGAGCCTACTCAACCACTACCTAAGGATTGGAGATTCAATCCTCATCATCCCAAGGACCTCGTCATAGGTGAAGTATCAAAAGGGGTAACTACTCGCTCTAAAATTCAAGATTATTGTGGCCACTTTGCATTTATTTCACACATAGAACCCAAAAATGTTCTCGAAGCCGAGGCCGATTCATATTGTTGCTAGCCATGCAAGAGGAGCTCAATCAATTTGAGCGCAACCAAGTTTGGCACCTTGTTCCTAGGCCCCACGATAGACCAACAATTGGTACTAAGTGGATCTTTAAGAATAAGTTGGATGAATCGGGTCATGTAGTTAGAAACAAGGCTAGGTTAGTTGCCCAAGGTTACACTCAAATCGAAGGATCGATTTTGAAGAAACCTTTGCACCCGTAGCACGGCTTGAAGCCATACGGATGACACTAGCATTTGCCTCATATAAAGATTTCAAATTATTTCAAATGGATGTTAAAAGTGCTTTTCTAAATGGATTTATTGAAGAGGAGGTGTATGCTGAACAACCCCCCGGGTTTGTTGATCCTACACATCCGGATTTTGTTTTTAAATTAGATAAAGCTCTTTATGGTTTAAAACAAGCCCCTAGGGCTTGGTATGAAAGACTTTCCTCATTTTTGATTTCAAATGGTTTTAAGAAAGGTAAAATTGACACAACTTTGTTTACAAAACATGTAGAAAATGACATTCTTATTGTGCAAATTTATGTAGATGATATTATTTTTGGTTCTACTAATGAATCTCTTTGCAAAGCTTTTGAGTCATGCATGAGGATGAATTTGAAATGTCTATGATGGGGGAGCTCAACTATTTCCTTGGACTCCAAATCAAGCAAAGGAAGGATGGGATCTTCATCAATCAAGCCAAGTACACAAAGGAACTAATCAAAAGGTTTGGGCTTGAAGGATCAAAAGTAAGCAAAACTCCCATGGCAACAACTACAAAGCTTGACAAGGATGAACAAGGTAAAAGTGTAGACATTAAATTATACCGTAGCATGATTGGTAGCTTGCTTTATTTGACGGCTAGTAGGCCGGATATTATGTTTTTCCGTTTGTCTTTGTGCACGTTTTCAATCTTGTCCTAAAGAATCTCACATAATTGCGGTTAAACGCATAATTAGATACCTTAAGGGCACTATTGAAATGGGTTTATGGTATCCTAAAACCGGATTATTTGAAATGAAGAGTTTTTCGGATGCCGACTATGCGGTTGTAGGGTAGATAGGAAGAGCACAAGTGGAACATGTCAATTCTTAGGTAATTGTCTTGTATCTTGATCTTCCAAAAAGCAAAATTCGGTAGCCCTATCAACCGCCGAGGCGGAGTATGTTGCGGCCGGAGCTTGTTGTGCACAAGTTCTTTGGATGAAACATACTCTCCTTGACTATGATTTACACTTTGATCATGTTAAAATATTTTGTGATAATACTAGTACTATTCACATGACAAAGAATGCAAATCAACATAGTAAAACCAAACACATTGACATTAGGTATCACTTTCTTAGAGATCATTATGAGAAAGGTGATATTGTTATTGAATATGTTTCTACCGATTTTCAACTTGCCGATATTTTTACTAAACCTTTAGATTATGCTAGATTTTCGTTTATTTGTGGTGAGTTGAATGTTTGTATTATGGATTCTTAAAATTAAATTTTATTTTAACCCTTTTTGATGTATGACAAAAAGGGGGAGAATAAGTTTGTTGATATTTGGAATAAGTTTGTTGATATTTGGAAAATAAGTGTTTAAGTTTAAACTTTCTAAGTTTGATACTATTTGAGTTTCATTTCATGAAGAAAAAGAAAAGTTTGTGTTTATTTGAGTTTTTGGACAAAAACTATTGTGTTTGTTAAATGCTTTATGTATGCTTACATAGCTTTTCATATTCATGATAAATACATAGCATTGTTTGAGGGGGAGCTTTCCAAGCTTTTCCTCCTTTATTTGTTTCAATAACTTATATGTTTTGTCATCATCAAAAAGGGGGAGATTGTTGGCCCAAGGTTACAATCACCCATGTTTAGTGTATTTTGATGATTACAAAACATATTAGTTATTTGTACTAATAACATTTGTTGTTTAAGTGTGTTTTCAGATTTCTATTCATACTAGAAGTCTTCTCTCACAAATACAAGGTTTTGGACTCAAGTCAACTCCAATTGGGCTCAAGATGCAAAAATTGAAGATCAAGTGGAGATAGCCCATCTTGAAGCATTGCCTTGAAGTCTTTTAGAGTTTGTAAGTTTAGAATGTTAAAGTTTGAATATAGGAAATTTGGCTCTAGGATTTGCACACACACTTGTCTCATGTATTTCCTATGTCTTGAAAATGATTATTTCTAAGTTTTATGCCTTAGTTTATATATACATGTACCAAAGCTTTATATCCTGAAAAACTTATTTAAAACATGTGTATAAACTATTTTCTGCATAATACTTAGCTATATGTATTTTTAAAATATTTATCAAAATTTTTCTAACTCAAAACAGCCCAGTTTTTCAGTTTCAGGCAACATCGGTCGACCGGCCCGGTCGACCGGCGATGTGTCTGGACATGCACTGTTTGTGCATGTCCGTCGGTCGACCGGACCGGTCGACCGACGGAGAGCATTCTGCTCTCGGGATATTTTCGGTCGACCGGACCGGTCGACCGGAAGAAGGAAACTGTGTTTCCTCCTTTTGGGTCGGTCGACCGGACCGGTCGACCGAGAGCCAACGGCTCTTTCCAGCAGGGCTGGCGGTCGACCGGACCGGTCGACCGCCAAGCCTGCAACTTAGCAACGGCTCTTTCCTCTTTGGATTTTCTGAAAAACTGTTTTCTTTTTCTGCTTTAACAGATTTTTGGAGAGTTGTTGGGGTGCTTTTGCAGGTTGAATTAGGTGTAAAGAAAATGTTTTTAACTTATTTTCAACCCTATAAATAGAGGAGAAGTCTCTCCTTCATATTACTAAGAAAATCCTCAAGTTTACATTGTTTTCAAAGAGAAAAGAAAAGAGTTTAAAGCTTTCATTCCAATTCTTTTTGAGCTAGTTTTTCAGTTGTGTTTGATTGCTCATATCACTCTACAACTGAAGTTTTTCTCACCACACTTCATAGAGCCAAAAATCCTATACTCATTCTATAGTGAAGTTGTAATTGAAGTGAGAGTGTTTGTAAAAGAGTTTGAGAAAAGTGTAGTGATCTTGTTGTGATCACTTGGTTCTTGTAATCCTTTCTTTGTGGAGCAACCTCTTCGGTAGAGGTTCTTTTGTACTCGGTGGAGCTCGGTGCTCGGTCTTCGGTAGACCAAATTGTAAAGGCATCCTCGGTGGATAGTGGAAACCCTTCACGGAGGTGAAGGCGGGGACTAGAGCAAGTGTGCTCGAACCTCGAAACAAATTATCTTGTTTGCGATTGCCTTTGCGTTATTCTTGCTTTAAATTTCTCTTGCTTTATATTGTCTTGAATTATTTGCTTGAGAACTACCCTCTACTTGTGCAATCTTGTCTTGTTTACTTTACTTGCTATACTTGTTGTGTTACATTGTGTGCATTTCATTTCTCATCATCATACTTGGCATTGATCGATCACACCTCAATACAACACGGTTGCATTGCGCACCTCTAACCCATATCTAGGGGAATTGGGAGGAAGGAGTTCAGAACCTCGCAAGGGGTATTCGGCTCTTAGTCGTGTTTTGAGAGATCGTTGCATCACTCTTTTAATTAAAGTTTAAAAAGATCATTAGATTAGCATTCACACCTATTCACCCCCCCTCTAGGTGTTTTTCAACAAGGTATGTATGCATAGCATATAGTTTAGGAAACATTCTTGGGTGATTTTGCTTTTGAATGCTACTTTCCTATATCTTGCACACTTGCACGAATCAATTCTAAGGGCAAAACCCAAATCAAGATAAGGTGGGGAAGTCATTACCCTTCCTTAGCCCACAAACCATCTCCAAGCACGCACAAACCTAAGCCTAATTAAAATTTGATAGACGTTGGCCTTAGGGACATCTCGAACTCAATAGGAGATTATCCTAAAGAGGAAAAGTGTTAGAAATTGACTCCTGTAAAATCAGTGTCAAGGAAAGGGATTGAGGGCCGAAAGCCCGAAGATTGGTGGTTACTTAATTAAGGAACGTCTTTTGACGGAAAACCTCCCACCAGTCTTGCCCTGACCTGGCTGATTAGCTTATGGTCAAGGTCTACATTCTACCTCTTGTGGACAATCAACCAGTTAGGAGTTGTCTAGGTCAAGGATACCTTAGACTAGGCTTGGTTGATTTTTATTGTTGACTGCTGTTTGAACTTGTTGTGATTGTGACTGTGTTTGTGTATGCAAGTGTGGTCGAGAGACCCCAATTCATCTAGGTTGACTAGAAACACATCACCACCAAAGTTTGAACCAAGACCAGATCCGGTAATGGCTCAATCCACATCACTGCAGGATAGGTTCTACCCCATTAGGACCTCACTTTCATCGTGCATTTCACTTCCATCGGTTGGTGAATACAATTTCGAGCTCAAGCCTCAATTCATCAACACACTCCCCAAATTTCATGGTCTAGAGTCCGAAGATGCCTACTTCTTCATAAGAGAATTTGAGGAAGTATGTCTTATGATGAAAATCCCACACCTTGTAGACGATGCTATTAGGTTGAGATTTATCCCATTCGCACTTAAGGACCTAGCGAAAAAGTGGCTCTACAGCTTAGCAGCCGGTTCCATCACATCCTGGGATGGTTTCATCAAGGTTTCTTGAAGAAATTCTATCCTATCCATAAACCGCTCTCATTAGGAAGACGATCATGCAATTTAAGCAAGAACCTAGTGAACCATTCTGGAGGTACTTTGAACGCTTTAAGGACCTCCTTATCCAATGTTCACACCATGGAATAGAGAAATGGCGACAATGCCAAATTCTCTATGACGGTTTAGACTATTCCACCAAAACCTCTTAGAAAGTATGCGCCAAGGGGGTTTCTTGCAGAAAGATGAAGATGAGGGATGGGATTTGTATGAAAATTTAGCTGAGAAAACCATCCAATGGGAATCTGCGAGTGAGACCCATAAGAATCCTAACTCCATCTCTTCAAAAGGAGGTCTCCACTCCATAGAATCGTCCATCGCTAATGAGGCTAAGTTAGCTAATTTAGCTAGAAGACTGGAAGCTCTAGAGACGAAAGAACCAAGTCCAGTCAATCAAGTCAGCCCGAACCAATTTCCACCCCCGGGCTGCACTTACTGTCAAGCCATGAACCATGTATTCGAGGAATGCCCAGTGTTTCAGGCTCAGCAATCCTATCACGAACCGATGAATGCGGCTTTTTCAAGGCCGAACAACAATCCTTACGCACCAACGTACAACCCCGGCTGGAGAAATCACCCTAATTTCTCATGGAGCCAGAACAACAATGACCATTCACGATTCAATCATGCTAACCACTTCCATCATGGTAACAAGTCTTCCAATCATCAACCCAACTTCTCCAATTTCCATAATAATTCTCCAACTATCCACCAAGCTTTCCAAATTATCAACAGAACTTTCCTAACCAAGCTCCACAATCCTCCTTCCAGAATCCTCAATTGGAAAGAAGAATGACTGACTTTGAGAGAAACATGGAGAGATATATGAAAAACCAAGACTCTCTCATGCAAACCATTCAGAGGCTAGAAGTTCAAATGAGTCAACTGGCCAACCCACAAAATGAGAGACAAAAGGGTACCCTGCCTAGTCAGCCAATCACCAATCCGAGGAATTCCCAACAAGCTCATCTGGCTGAGGATCCTTCATTCAATCAATGTAATGCTGTGCATACATTGAGGTCAGGAAAGAAATTTGATAACCAAGTGTCAACACCCACCAATCCTATTCAGCACAACCACAATCAAGCTTCCACCTCATCCAATCCAATTTCTTCCAATTCGGACGAGTCTGAAAAAGACAAGTCAGCCAGCCAGGTGCACCAGCCTATAGTACCATTTCCGAATAGGCTGAAAAACAACAAACAAAACCCGCACATGGACAAGATAATCGAGATGTTTAACCAAGTGAAAATAAATGTGCCACTCCTTGATGCCATCCAACAAGTTCCTTCCTATGCTAAGTTTCTTAAGGACATGTGCACCAAGAAGAGAAAGACTAATGTTCCTAAGAAAGTCTTCCTAGCCACTAATATTAGTGAGCTATTTTCGGGTCCTATCCCTGTCAAGTACAAAGATCCAGGTAGCCCTACCATTGCCTGCACAATAGGACAAGCCGAGATTAGTCGGGCACTTCTTGACTTGGGAGCAAGTATCAACTTGCTTCCATTCTCTGTTTATCAACAACTCGGGTTGGGTGACCTTAATCCAACTCGAGTCACCATCCAACTGGCTGACCGTTCTGTTAAAGTTCCAAAAGGGGAAATTAACGATGTCCTGATTCGGGTAGGAGAGTTCATATACCCTGTCGATTTCATAGTTTTGGAGACACAACCTGTGTCCAACTCCAATCGTAGGCTCAAACTCCGGTCATCCTAGGTCGACCATTCCTTGCCACTGCTAATGCCATCATCAATTGCAGGAATGGGTCTATGAGGTTAACCTTTAGAGACATGACTAGAGAAGTCAATGTCTTCCATCTAGGAAAACAACCCCGTGACATCGAGGACCAAACTTTTGAAGTAAACCAAATTGAGAACTTGACAAGTGAACACGGGGAAGAATTGGAATCAGAAATGGAGATTGACTTCGAGTTAGAGTCTGATGACTTTAATCTCGATCAGGTGCTAGATTCTGTCGTGAATTGGGCTTCAAACCCAATTTCACCTACAATGGAGCCAACAGATTTGATTAGTCCCTCTAGTGAGCCTGCCTCTTCCTTAGAATTGAAAGCCCTTCCAGCGCATCTCAAGTACGCCTATCTAGGCGAACAAGAGACATTTCCCGTCATCATTGCCTCTCATTTAAATGATGGGAAAGAAAAAGACTTGAAAGATATTCTAAGAAAACATAAGGAAGCCATCGGGTGGACTATGACTGATATTAAGGGATTAAGTCAAACCATCGTTCAACACCGCATCCATCTCAATGAAGACGCCACACCCAAGAGAGACCCGCAGCGTAGGTTAAACCCTATTATGCAAGAGGCTGTTCATGCTGAAATCATAAAACTCTTAGACAATGGGATAATTTATCCCATTTCGGATAGCCAATGGGTCAGTCCTGTCCACGCGGTCCCAAAGAAATCTGGTTTCACCGTAGTGGAAAACGAGAATAAAGAGTTGGTTCAAACTCGACTTCCCACGAAGATTCGAGTTTGCATTGACTATAGGAAACTGAATGCTGCAACTCGTAAGGACCATTTTCCACTTCCCTTCATTGATCAGATGCTTGAACGTTTAGCGGGTCACGAGTACTACTGCTTCTTGGACGGTTACTCGGGCTATAACTAGATCCCTATCGCTCCTGAGGACCAAGAAAAGACCACGTTTACCTGTCTATTTGGGACATTTGCTTATCGTCGAATGCCATTCGGCTTATGCAATGCCCCAGCAACGTTTCAACGTTGCATGTTGAGTCTTTTCTCTGACATGGTTGAGCGCTTCTTAGAAATCTTCATGGATGATTTCTCCATCTACGGAGATTCATTCACTCAATGTCTCCACCATCTTGAACTCGTCCTCCAACGTTGTGCTGAAAAACATTTGACACTAAACTAGGAGAAATGCCACTTCATGGTGAAACATGGAATTGTCTTGGGTCATGAAATATCCAAGAAAGGAATAGAAGTGGATAGAGCCAAAATCGAGGTTATTGCTAAGCTTCCCATGCCCAAATGCGTTAAGGACATTAGATCCTTCTTAGGACACGCTGGATTCTACCGAAGATTTATCAAGGATTTTAGCAAAATTGCTAGGCCTTTGACTAATATGTTAGCTAAGGATGTGTCCTTCACTTTCGATGCTGACTGCATCACTTCTTGGGAGAAACTTAAGAGAGAGCTGATTTCTGCACCAATCATATCTGCACCGGATTGGTCTAAGCCGTTTTAGATTATGTGCGATGCTTCTGATTTTACCATAGGCGCTGTCCTAGGACAACATATTGATAACAAGCAGCACGTGATCTACTACTCTAGTAGGACTCTCAATGACGCTCAACTGAACTACACTACGACCGAGAAGGAATTCTTGGCAGTAGTGTTTGCCTTAGAGAAGTTTCGTCCCTACCTACTAGGGTCCAAAACTACCATTTTCACCGATCATTCTGCGCTTAGGTATCTCATGATGAAGAAGGATGCCAAGGCCCGACTCATTCGTTGGATCCTCCTTCTTCAAGAATTCGATCTCAAAATTCGAGACAAGAAAGGCGTAGAAAATGTCGTTGCTGACCATCTCTCACGGATTCCAAATTCTCCATGCAACGAATTACCCATCAATGAGGATTTTCCTGATGAACATCTCTTAGCTATCTCTAGGGAACCTTGGTTTGCTGATATAGTGAATTACTTAGTCACAAACCAAACTCCGTCTCATTAGTCCAAAAATGATGTTTACCGGTTCTTATCCCAAGTCTGGTATTTCTTTTGGGAGGAACCGTATCTTTTCAAGTACTGTTCCGACCAAATCATTAGGAGATGCATTCCCGATGAGGAGGTTAGGAGTGTTCTTTCCTTTTGTCACGAACTTGCATGCGGTGGACACTTTGGTCCTCGCAAGACTGCTGAAAAGGTGCTACAAAGCGGGTTTTATTGGCCCACTCTATTCAAGGATGCCTATGAATATTGCAAGACGTGCCCTAGATGCCAAATGGTAGGTAGGATCTCACATCGAAATATGATGCCCCTCAACCCAATTCTAGAAATAGAACTCTTTGATGTTTGGGCATCGACTTTATGGGTCCATTTCCTAACTCATTTGGGAACCAATACATATTGGTTGCTGTGGACTACGTGTCCAAGTGGGTAGAAGCCATTCCTTGTAAAACTAATGATAACAAAGTTGTCATAAAGTTTTTGAGAGAGAACATTTTTTTCCCGCTTCGGAACCCCTCGTGCTATCATCAGTGATAATGGCACCCACTTTTGCAATAGATCTTTTGAAGCCCTTATGCGAAAGTATGCCATAACTCACAAGTTGTCCACACCATATCATCCTCAGACCAGTGGGCAAGTTGAGGTTTCAAATAGACAAGTCAAACTTATATTGGAGAAAACTGTGAACCAAAACCGGAAAGATTGGTCCTTAAAACTTGTAGATGCTCCATGGGCCTATAGGACCGCTTTCAAGACGATTTTAGGAATGTCTCCCTATAGGTTAGTCTATGGCAAACCTTGTCACTTGCCCGTTGAGTTAGAGCACCGAGCCTTATGGGCAATCAAGCAGTTGAATTTCGATTTGACTAAGGCCGGTGACCTTCAGAAATTACAAATTTTCGAATTGGAGGAATTGAGAAATGAGGCCTACGAAAATGCTAGGATCACTAAAGATAGAGTGAAGATTTTTCATGACAAGCACATCATAAGAAAAACCTTTGTCCCTGGTCAAAAAGTCTTACTCTACAATTCTAGGCTTCATCTTTTCCCAGGAAAATTGAAATCACGATGGACTGGGCCATTCGTTGTAAAAACAGTGTTTCCACATGGTGCAGTTGAGATTAGTGACCCCAAGAATGGAAATGATTTTAAGGTAAATGGTCAACGCCTTAAACCTTTCTTAGAATCGGTGCCGATAGATGAAACGGTAATGGGTCTTTTTGACCCACTGTATCGGTAACTTTCCTCCTTTCCATTTTATTTCATGCACTTATACATTTCTTTCATTCATTGGGGACAATGCATGAGATAAGTGTGGGGGAGGGTTCTAACATGGCTGATAATAAAAAAAAAATAAATAAAAAATAAAAATTTTTTTTTGAAAGGGTAGACAATATT
Source organism: Agave tequilana (assembly GCA_038442645.1). Taxonomy (NCBI): domain Eukaryota; kingdom Viridiplantae; phylum Streptophyta; class Magnoliopsida; order Asparagales; family Asparagaceae; genus Agave; species Agave tequilana. The sequence goes on along the minus strand of JAVJIF010024776.1, from coordinate 7,632 downwards.
TTGATATATTTTTTGTAAGAATTTAAGTCATTTTAAAGAATAGGAGAATCATAATTAGGATTTCTTACACTTGGTCGAAATAAAATAACTTGTTTGATTTTTAGGGTCAGGAAGAAATTGGAAAAGTAATTTAGTCTTGATATTTACCTTAATGACATATGCACACAAAATACACTTACACACTTAGGGTTTGAAAACAGAGACTCTTATGCCTTATATATAAAAAAAAAAACAAGTCTAATTATTGAGTAGCTAGGTGCTTGGCCTAAGCAAGACTTAGTATTTATGCAAAAGATAATTAGACAAGTTTGAAAAAAAAAAGGGTATTCTCTGATTAAGCTGGGTATTTATGCCTCATGAAGCATAAATATTCATGCCTAAAAGGGGTACCTCGTATAAATAATGTGTATCCTCTGATTAAGCTGGGTATTTATGCCTCATGAAGCATAAGTATTCACGCCTAAAAGGGTTACATAGTATAAATAAAAACCTTGGTTTCGTGGCCTTATCTGCTCGGGTGTTTAAGTCCTTAGGGGTGTTTTCTCACCTGGTGCCCTAAAACCGTCCGGTTTGGGTGTCACCGACTGAAAGCTCGTTACATGGGCAGATTAGAAAGCCTAATGAAATTGAGGAATAAAAGTTCACAAAAAAATAAATAAATATGAGGCATAGGAGTTAATGTTGAAGAACCCTTAGTAAACTTCACAGTCACGATGGTGCATACGAATCAGGGTAAATTAATAGACTAGATGAGAAGTACAAATTGACTCCTTACTTTAATTGATGACATGTTTTTGAATGGAGACTAAGTTTAGGAATGAAAAATTTGATATTCCTATAACTTATAGATTACTTAAGATCTCACAAATATACTTCAAATATTTTCTCCTTAAAAATATATAAAAAAAAAAGCTTTTCGAAAATACTAACCTTTTCTCTTCCTTTTTGGATTTTGTGGGTGTAATCCGCTGAAAACCCTCACGAGACAAAACTCGTCCTCTAGGGGTGACCTAGAGGTTTAACGGCTTGTTGCATATGCTCAGTGCAATCGAGTGACCTGCGAAAGTGGTCTAATAATTGATTCTAGTTAGTATGATGTTTTTGCTCGAGGGCGAGCAAAAGATAAGTGTGGGGGTGTGATTTGTCACATACATTGCATTTATGTTGTCATGTTGCCACACTTGTTTGCTAATAAATGATATTAATAAGTGTCTTTTTTCTTTGCTAAATGTAGGCCCAAATGCTCAAGGAAATAAATGAGGAAGAAGCCCAAAAGCCCACTTTATTCTGAATTATTTAGAATAAATTCGAAGTGAAGAAGTCTAGGCTATATCTTGGCATATCAAGGGGTGAGAAAAATCCTCCTTGAATTGAGGAATCAAAGCCAGAAAATCAAAAGCCGATTCAGTCAGCGGTTGAAGCAGCAACAAGAAAACCAGCAGGATATGCGAGAAGCCCTTCATACCAGGAAGCTCCCCCGTCTTGGTGTGGCCATGTGGCCACACCATGGCCGCGGAAATGCGGCCCAAGCCGCGTTTCCGCGGCCAACTGATTTCAGTTGGGGGAGCGTTTGCTCCCCAACGTTCCCGGGATCATGATTCTCTGGTTTTTGGCTATAAATATCTCCTTCAGCAGAGAAAAAGGCAGCGAAGACTAGGATTAAATTTTGCTTTTATTTTCTTAAGATCTAGGTTCTTTGTTAGCTAGAACTCAAGTTGTAATTTCATTGTTTACTTTGTAGTTCAGTCTAAAAACTTGTGAGAAAGAGGACAGAGAGCTTGTAATCGAAGATTGAAGTGACAGCAATACAAGAAGCAAGCCTCCTTTTCTTCCACTCGTGTTTCGGTATGTTGTGCATATTTATGTTTGCTTTATTGTTTTCCATGGATAACTAAAAGGTTTTCTGGCTAGCTATCGACTCTCTTTTGTTTTCTTCTCTTCTGTTTTTAAAAGAAAAAGTCCCGATGACTCATATGCATGCCTCCCTTAAAGCCTTTCTTTTTGAAAGTGTTCTTAAAGGCACATGAGGATGGAATTGAATTCACCATTCTTTCTTGAACTTCTTGTGAATCGTTTTTAATTCATTCTTACTTCTTCGCGCTTTATGTTTTAATATCCGATTCCAACTCTTTCTTGAAGAAAAAGGACTCAACCTTCTGCATCTTATGTGCTTTACTTAAAGCTTTCTAAAAAAAAAAGCAACTTTAAGTTTTGCAAATGATAACTCGAGGACTTAATACTTTAAGAGAAGAATGAACAATTGAGTAGGAAGATAGTAAGCCCAGATTTGATTTCTTATTATAAAACAACATCACAACTCTTAAAGATTTTTAAAAATCACCTCCTCCAAATCCTTTTCTGAAAGTTGAAATTTCTCTTTTTCATCTCTTTTCCTTACACTCTCTTTTCCAAAAAAAACAAATACAAATTCCTTGTTTTTAAAACGACTCATCGAAAAGCTTCCATCGCATCCCTCCTTGTGGACACGACCCGTTAGCCACAAGCTACACGGTATATTCTTAAAACTTATTGGTTGTTTCTTTATTTTAGCAATCACTACTGTTAGAGGTGTAATGTTAACTTAACAGTGATATGTGCTAGAGGCGTGATATTAACTTAGCATTGGTGAGGTGTAGTATTAACCATAGGTCCCGTTTTCTGCTAGAGAAATCGGAAGATTCACTGACATAGGTATAATGTTAACTTGATAGTGAGATGAGTGCTAGAGGTATGATATTAAACTTAGCACTGCAAGTATCATTTTCTTTGAGAAAATTGAGAAAATGACTGCCATAGGTGTGATATTAACTTAGCAGTTGTGTGTTTTGCAGCTTAGGCAAATTTGGTCAGAGGTGTATGTTAACTTAACCAAAATTGGTTTTGTGATTTGAGCTATGTTTAGTCAGAGGTGTGTGTAACTTGACTGGAATTGGTTTTGCGATTTAAGCAATATTCGGTCAGAGTTGTGGTGTTAACTTGGTCGGAATTGGTTTTGTGATTTGAGCAATGTTTGGTAGACCCGTCATTCTATTGAAGAGAATTGACATGTAGGAGTTATACCCGCTGGGGATATAATAAAGTTTTTACTGTCAGAGATATAGTGTTAACATGATAGGGTAAATCTGTAATTATTTCACTAGGGAAATAACTATAGTTTGTGGTCCTACAGTTCCATGGAAGGAAAATGGTAAGGATTTTGGTGGGAATAGGTGCGATCAAGTCCCATAAGATTTTTAGTAAATCCTTAGTTACCAACAGGTTTGGTATACCTTTACAAACTACCATCTGAGTTGGGCGAGCCATGCTATTTCTCTCAGTATGATGAGTTTGTCTAGGATTTTTTGTTGGGCATAAAAGCCAACCTTTTTCCTCTATCCTTAGCTGTCAGAGGCATTGGATTGCTGTGTCACTTAACGTGAACATATTTCATGACTTCTGAAAATTTCATTGGGGATTTAAGAAGTCAGTGTAAAGCTCCGTGGGATATTGTCCAGAGATTAACGTTCCTCGTGAAATCCTGGAATATCCCCTAACTAATAATACTATATTTCTATTTTATTAATTATAGTTAGATTTACCTATTGATTAATTTATTTTATACATGTGTATAGATACATGTACATACATATTAAGTGTATATGTTTGATTTACATTTATACTAGTATATGTATGTATTATATTTTATACATTAGTATTCGCATTACTATTATTATTAGGTTATGGTGGTATTATTCCTATTTGATCTCCTTTTCAGCCCATAATCCTATTATCCAATAAATCATAACCCTTTTAACTCATACCCAAAAGTAAAGTAAAATAAAACAAAATTAATAAATAAATAAAGTTTAAACAAAAAATATAATTATAATAATTGTGTGCTTAAATTGTTTATTCCAAGTTTCGAACCCTTGTCTTTTTACTAAATTCTAATACCTAAACCATAATGCCACATTGGCGTGTGGTTATGTAGGAGATCCAAATTATTTAAACAAACCTAAAGCTAAATCTAAATTTCAAATTTTAACTGAAAGATCTCAAGAGATATTTAGGGATCTTATCTTAACAACCTGATTGCTAATAATCCTAAAAGATCCTATCCTGTAACCTTTTCTCCTGCTTCATCAAAAAGAAAAGAGAAAGAATGACAATCAGAAAGAACTCCCAACCCATCATTTATCATCCTCTTCTCCCTCCTTGGAGTTGGAGTTGATCGTGACGGGGAACGGGTCCGAGGCGTGGAGGTTGAGAAGGAGGCGTTATGGTTATTTTTGGGTATGAGTTAAACAGGTTATGGTTTTATTGGGATTAGGATTATGGGTTGAAAAGGAGATCAATAGGAATAATACCACCATAACATAATAATAATAGTAATGTGAATACTAATGTATAAAATATAATACATACATATACTAGTATAAATGTAAATCAAACATATACACTTAATATGTATGTACATGTATCTATACACATGTATAAAATAAATTAATCAATAGGTAAATCTAACTATAATTAATAAAATAGAAATACAGTATTATTAGTTAGGGGATATTACATTCTACCCACCTTATAAAAAATTTCGTTCTCAAAATTTTAATAAAGTAGGAATGATAAAAGAATCCAACTCCAGGGAGAAACAACAAGCTTCAACGTCGCCTCGCTGGGACACCACGATTTCACTGCGCGCGCTCTGATCTCTACCGTCGACCAGATCCAAAAGCCAGTCCCAATAGTCAATATCGGGAAAAGGAACCGAGATGAAAGATAGGAATCAACAAGAAAATACAGGTCGATCCGCAAGGAATGTTAAAATCTGAGGCATCAATGATTCAAGAGATGGACTTAGAAAGGAAGGACGATTGATTCTCAAGCGGACTCATATCATTGTGTGAATCCTATATGTATATTGCAGTGCAATTATAGCTCGTTCAAGTTATCGGCAAGAATCAAGTCCATTTTATATCGAACCTGGCTCTGATATGAAGAAAACCCTGTCACACCCCGCTTCCCAAAATACGTGAAAATGGAGTCATGATGAGAGTCAGCGACGTATATACGCGAGAAAAATACCCCCATATACACGCTAAGCCTAAAGTAACCTGAACAAGCTATAAATCTAAACCATAATATTAACGATCACTGCAATAATGCTTATAATGACTACACATGATCCCAGATGAAATAAGGAATGGATAGAAGCTAAGTGTGATATACATGAATCAAAGAATAATAGCAGGAATAAAGAAAGGAAAGAACACCAGAATCAAAAGGGACAAAGTCCAGCTCCTCGCGAAGCGTACGAGCTCAACGAACACCTGAACAATATAAGAAGATGTCCAAAACCCTGGACGTGCGAATCCAGGGTCGTCAGAAGCGACCTAGTGAGTGTGTGTGTAAAGAGAAAACTGCTCGTGCATAATAACAACATAAGCATGAAAACATGATAACTGAAATGAAGGATAACAAGATAATCAATGCCAAGAATAAAGATATGAACAATATATAACTGATCTTATGACAAAAGGAAAAGACTAATATCAAAATGTGTAATCTAGCATATGTCACTAGTCTGAGATATAAATCTGGTAATGTGTACAATCTTATGTCTATCATAGTATACTATATGCATAGTCAAGTGATCACAATCATTCACAATATACTATAAAAAGTTTATTATCACTTATTATGTCAGCGAACACCAATTACCACCTGTAATAGACGCATCCCATACTACGCCTTTACACGTATCAATCTCAGGGTCCTGAATTATTGAAACTGATCGGTGGGAGACATTGTCCATGCTTTAGGTGGGTTCCGTACATACCCGGAACCACGGCCTAATCACCTGGCGCAGAACCAGATCCGACCATAGGTAGTTAATAACAATAACAATGTGACAATAACAATGTGTCAATAACAATGACAATATGGACAATACGGAATGTCAGTCGTCTCCCGGAACCCTGCAGTGGAACCATATCTCGGCTGCGCAACTTGCATCCTAGGTCCACCGAAAATACAGACGCTGTCTCCTCCATCAATTTTCCCAATCCCAGTATAAGTTTTCCATTTACATTATTATGTATTTCAGTTAAGACAATCAATATCCATGTTACTTAAAATGCTGGGACGATGCGGTGACAGTAACGTTACAGTATAACAGTCAATAGTAATCGTATACACGATGAACAATATCAGTAACAGTGAACGGTAATAGTAACTGTGTATACGATAAACAATAGGACTTTACAGTGTTACGGTCAATGATACTTTCCCAGTAACTTTCAATATCATGAACAATATGTTTATTAGGTAGGTATTATATATAATCAGTAAAGGTACTTAATTGTATCATGATGTCCAGGACCAAGAATAATATGCAAGGTTTATTAAAAGAGATAAAAACATTCCCAAGATAATTTATTTTGTATTTAATACATGTAGACGTGGACTAGTAACTAACATGCGTGAAGCATAATTGAGTTTGAACAATTATTTAAAATGCAAAATAATATTTATTGAAATAGACAGGATAAAATACTAACATGAAATAATATTGAAATACTCAATAAATAACAAAGAACACTCACCTGGACTTATCACGAGTCCAATAACCAATTCGAAGAATCTACATTAAATACATATGAATTAGAATTTATCAAATTTTACATATATCAAATTTTTACACGAGATATTTTATTCATTCAGTATTTTAAATTAAATATGGATGGTCCAGATCTTAAAAACAGGTTGTAGGATGATACACTGAGTTTATAATATTATTCAGATTTTATCTACTGATTTTTTGTGGGGTCTAAATGGTTAAAAACATGCAATTTCCTTAACGGGTCTGAATGTTGAAGTAGCGGGTGTCAACTTAGAAAATAGCATTTCAGTCCAACATGATTTACAATTAACCCCAAAATTTTTCAGTAGGTATTAGGGGTTATTTAGATATTTTACCTATTTTTATTTATTTTTTTCAATTTTTTATCTAGCCAATAACAATTATTTTTCAATAAGTTAACGGGTCTGTTTTTTTATTTGGGTCGGGTTAAAATGAATTAGAACCTAAAATCTGTGGGCTGGACTGCAATTAGGCTTCTGAATATTGGGCTGCAACCCAGTTCCTTTTTTTTGTTTCTTTTTCTCTTTTTTTCTTTTCGTTTGGGTTGGGCCAATGACGGCCTAGTTTCTATTTTTTCTTTTTCTTTTTTTTCTTGGGCCTAGGCCAGTTGCGGCCCAATCCTTTTTTTCTTTTTTTTTACTTTTGGGTGGCCTGGGCCAATGGCCGGCCCAGCCATTAGCCAGGCCGAAATAAGCCAGGCCCAGATAAATCGGGCCCAGTTTCCTTTTTTTTCTTTCTTTCTTCCTTTTTTTTTTCTGTTGTTGGCTTTGGCCTGGGCCATAATCCAGGCCCAGTTTCTTTCTTTCTTTCTTTCTTTCTTTTTTTCTTAACTGGAGGGGGGCGGCTGCTGCTGTGCAACAGCAACTGCTCCCTTTTCTTTTCTTTTATTATATTTTTTTGACAATATTTTCTTTTTCCTTTTTTTTTTCTTTCATTAATGATGTAATGATAAATTTGTTGCCCAGAGGCCTTCCACTCTAGTTTTGATGATGATTAACTCATGTAGT